>PVHP010006513.1:0-60544 GCA_004024765.1 Zapus hudsonius | reverse complement strand
AGAGTTGGTGGCACTTCCCTCCAGTGGCTCTTGCATCTGAAAGGCTGTTATAATTAATTTTGCAGCAGGACGCTGCACTTCCAGCTTTCTTAAAATAACTGCTACATCATTTATCACAAATGACTTCTTTGGGTAACTAATCATAGTTATTAACTTTATTTGGTTCATAAGCTATGCCAGGGGAAAGCTTTTTGCAACTTTGTATGTTTCTAGCCAGAGCCTTTTCTAATTCTAAAAAATGTTTTGTTCCCTTTTTGAACATCTAGGCAGAGTCAAGGTGTATTTATTAGTCAGGGTTCTCTAGAGGAACAGAACCAACAGAATGAATGGTAGTAAACAAAAAGGGGGATTTATTGGATTAGCTCACGGTAGTCCCACAATAGCGGTCTGCAAGCCTGAGAGTCAAGGAATTTGTCCCCACTCCATCCACATGGCTGGATGCCTCAGCAGTCCCCATCCAGCACTGCTGGCCTAAAGGCTTCCTGGGGAGACACTGGTCTTCAGTCCAGTGTGGAAGGCTGAGGAAGCTTCATTCCAATGCCAACAAAGTGATATATGACAAGCAGCAGCAGCCAGGCAGGCAGGGAAGGGAGATTTCTTTCCCTTTTATATAGCCTTAGGGCGGGGTCTAGCAACCCTATCCCAGACTTGTTGGCTTCCTGAGTCTCTGGAATTTCCTTCCTGCACTGCCCTCCCAGGAAGGGATTTTCATTTCTAGCTTCCTTACATTGTGGCCCCTACTGAGAGTTTGCCTTCCTGTGAACAACCTCAGAGACACACCCACAATTACTAAAAAGGTCAAGCTGACAACAAAACCGAACCACCACACAAAGCCTTGGGGATGTGAAGCTTCGTGAGCAGCATGCAGGAAGCTATTCACGTGCCAGTTCAGCACGAAGCAGGGGGCACATGCAGCCTTCTCGGGTCGAGAGGTTCAATACCTTTGGTCTAAGGGACTTGAATATCTCCATGGCTTTCACTATCAAACAACTTGTATAATCATCCTAGAAAGCATGAACCTGAAACAAAACTTGGACACTTGTTGGAATGAATATGGATGAATGTGAACCAGATCAAGCCCTACAAATGAAATGCAGTAAGTGGTGTTTTGAGTTCTCTGTTCAAAACAGCCCAGCAATGTGATGACCATGTGAAGATTGTTTAAATCTTAACATTCCAGGCCATTTCCTAATACTTAATGACCACTTGTCAAAATATTAAACCAGAAAAGCAGAAAGCTACAACACCTGAGGATAGCTAATGCCGGGAAAACAATATTAAACAAATATATTTTGAAGTGTGTATTGCTCACCCTGAGAGAGGGCATCCTCTGAAGCTGCATAGTTAACAGAACAAGACTTGCCTGATTAAAGCTGCCTTACTACCCCTTATGAACACTGAAAATGACATTCTTTATCAGTGTTATTTTAAGAGAGTCTACTTTGAGTTATGAGTGTTTCGCTACCATAAATCTAACCTTTCTGTCTTACCTAAATAGTAGACATTTTCTGTCAAGTTTTAAAAATATGTGTCTGCTCAGTTTTACTGATTAGGAACCATGTCTAAGTGACCAAAACCAGTCAATTCAGATGGGAGCTTAGGTCATAAATAATTCCTTTTATTATTTAAGCAACAGAAAGGACCTTTTGGGGTTACTGTACCGACACCACTGTCTTTCACCCAATGCTGATTCAAAGGTGCACTCCTTGCTAAAGCCAGCGTGAAAGGCCAGTGAATTCTTTCCATTACATCTGGGCGCAGTAAGAATGCCTAAGCACACAGCGAATAAACACAGAGCAAACAGCTTCTTCTGCTCTAGGCCTGCTTTCTGCAGACAAGTAAGTGGTGATTAGCACATGCTTGTCTGCGGCCTGCACTCTTTTAACTTTCCCCCCTCCTCTGAGGTTTGTGGAGATATTTCTGGAACAGTCTAGAAAAACTAATGCTGTGATACAGATCAGGAAATTATCTCTTGCTGGAGTTTTGTGTCTATCATCACCAACATCCTGTCTTCCAATTTCAATGGATGGTGAAGCAAATTGACTTTTTTTTTCCTCGTATATTAATTGCTTCTTAATATAAGTAAAATAAAGCATGGTGGCCAAATACTACCAACCATGTTTCTTCAATCAAATATCCATAGTGTGAGTCTGGTTGTGGTTTCAAAGAAATCTGGATTAAATAACGTGCTTTACATAAAAAAAAGTCTGGCAGAAAACTGGATTTTGGTACTCGGTCATACATAAAATAGTCAGTTTTGCTGTATATTTCTGCATTTGGAAAAAATGAAATTGTTTCTTGAGACCGATAAAATGGCTACTTGACCTTCAGTTCCTAAAAAAATTCAGAAAGAATAATTTAGAGAGCCATTAGAAGGGCTGAGTCATTATCACATTTTGTCTTGTCATGGTTTCTTTGGTTGTTGTTATTGTCATTTGGGCTTTTCAAATTCAATTCAGGTCTGTCAAAGAGGCACTTTATAAAATGTACTAAGCTTTCCAGTTTTCCTACAATTTAAAAAGCTCTCTAACATCGCTCGCCTTTCAGGGTTACCGGGCAAAAATTTAGAATAGAGCAGTCGAGGGTCAGTAACTGTTGATATAAACACAGTCCAAGTTAAGGAATTCAAGACTTGCAGACACTGTTTGTGGTAGAAGTTTTACAAGCTACAAACATTAGTCATGGCCTTGAAGAAGGCAGCACAAGTTCTAGGAACTGTGATGTTCAAAGAGGATCTGGGAATGAGGGCTCCTGGAAGCCTTCCAGAGCTCAGCTGCCGCTTTCCATTGGCTGCCACTAGACAGAGGAGAGGAAGATGGAAGAACTCTTTGGGGGAAGCTCAGACAGTGAGTAGTTCAAGGCTGCGGCCTGCTGAGAACTGGAAACAGGAAATGGACACACAAACCACAACACTGAAAGGCACGACTGGTCTGGTTTTCCTCAGGATCTAAGAGCTGAAATCATTCTATAACTATTCAATGATTACACAAAGTAAACCGAATTTCCATAAAGAAATGCTGTCCAGCAATGTAGTTGATAATTTTGCCAAGCTTGCTATGGGAGGTGCTCCTGATCAATAGTAATGGTACGATGGACACAGTGGATTTTCATATTGGGAGGTGGGTTGATGTTTGGCTCGATTCCTTTGTTTTTATGTGAATAATCTCAATTTTATTTCCGATAAAAGAGTCAGGCCTATCTAGCCGCGGTTCTCCAGGGAAAAACGAGATATGCTAGGTGGTACTAGATCTGCTAATACTCAAAAGTTGGTAATTGTCATTCAGGTCCTAGTCGCTCAAGTTTCTATTATAAATAGCCACACATCCATCTGTGCAGCTGACATAGGGAAACTGACCTCGAAAATAAGAAAGCTGTGTTCACCTGCCTGTATGTCTTTTAGATTGCTCTCACTAATATCACTTTAGGATTCTGAGTCTGTCGTATGGAATTTAAAGGTCATCAATCATGTGTTTATGTCATGGGTTTTGTTTTTTTCTCAGCATGCCAGAAAACATATTTTATCCTGTGGGAGCTTGACAATGTTACAAAGTAGTTTTTACCAAAGAGCAGTCTGGCTCACTCCTCATCCTTGCCTCAGACAGACTTTATGATGATTCACTGATAACGCAAACCACCAGCTGCCACCCCCAAAAGAATGTTCTGTAGACTCTGCGTACCTTATGGTAACCCCAGGTCACATGACCTCTCATTTCTGCTTTTGGTCTTTAAATCTCGCTAAATTTTATGAAAAGAAATCAAAATGACCAACCTGGAATTAAATACATCACTAACTGGGATTACTTAAAACAGAATCAAGGGCTGGGAACCCGTCTTCTCTCCTTGCAAATGCCCCTCCCCACGCTGAAATTGTGCATATTCTAGCTATCAGCTATTTTTCTCTCTCCACGGCTGAGTACCTACAATCTTCCTCATATCACTTTGTTCCCCTACAGCAGGGCTTAACAACCTGGTCAACAGGCTAAATCAGCTCTGCAAGCTGTACAGTCTTTCTTTTTTTCCTATTTTATCAAGTAATATTAATTTATTATTCCAGTAACAATCTAGCTCACATAAACAGTTTAATATTTTTCTACCTCTTAACAGAATTAATCTCATTATAAGTCATTAAGAATGACTTTTACATTTTAAAAAAAATTTTATTTATTCATTTTCAAGCAGAGAGAGGGAGAGAGAGAGAAAGAGAGAGAGAGAGAGACTTGTGGGTCTGGCTTATGTGGGTCCTGGGGAATTGAACCCAGGTCCTTAGGCACTGGAGGCAAGTGCCTTAACTGCTGAGCCATCTCTCCAGTCCTGATTTTTACATTTTCAAATGGTTCAAAACATTAGAAAGCATTATAGCTGGGATGGTGTTGCACTCACTCGGGAGGCAGACGTAGGAGGATGGCTGTGAGTCTGAGGCCAGCCTGAGACTACATAGTAAATTCCAGGTCAGCCTCATGCTAGAGCGAGACCCTACCTAGAAAAGCAAGAACAACAGCAAAAACACAAACAAAAACCAAACAAAATGTTAGAAAACGTTTTTGTGCCTCATGGAAAATAAAATTTACACACCCACGGCCATGATAACAACAGAGCCACACTCGTGTGCTTGTCTCTCCCGAGTCTGCCTCAGTGATGGGGACAAGCAGTTGGGTGCCACACAGATCACACGGCGGGCACAGGTGTGTTGACTCTGTCCCTCTTCTTTTAGAAGCGAGGCAAGGGCTGGAGAGATGGCTTAGTGGTTAAGGCGTTTGCCTGCTAAGCAGTAGGACCCGAGTTTGATTCCCCAGTACCCACATAAAGCCAGATGCACAAGGTGGCACATGTATCTGGTGTTCCTTTACAGTGGCTGGAGGCCCTACTGTACCCATTCTCTCTCTCACTCTCTCATAAATAAATAAATAATGGAAGCGAGGCAAACACATGTAAGCTAGACTCTACTTTCCTTGACTTTCCTGCCTGACCTTCCATCTTGGACCAGAAATATGCTTTAGCTTGCGACGTCCTTGGCAGTCAGAGGTGGCCGAGGAGTCAGTAGAGATGGTCTGAAGTCTTGTTCTGATGCTGAGGCTTCAGGTTGGCTTTTCTAGGTCTCTAACATAGCTTTTCCTTTGTTGGGTCCTGAGCTCACTCACTGAATCACTACGATAAACACATAAAATCCTTCCACCATCTCCCTCTCGTCCCCTCCCAACTCAATCCAGGACTCACGAAAGCCAGGGGAACACAACTTGGAAAACTTTCCTGATGGATGAACGTTAAAATCCACTTTTAGAAGCCTATGGAGACAGGACTGTCATGTGACCGCATAATTAATACAATGAAGAATTCATTTCAGTCTGCCCGATAATGGGACTTAAGGCACGTGAGACTGAATCGTTTATTTTCTGGAAATTCCAGGGTATAAGTACGATAGTTAAGTTCAGAGTTTTAAAATGTTGGTGTCTTAGAAAATGCATTGCAGACCTGAAAGCAGTAGGGAGAAAGCGAGAGAGAAGGAGCTGCTTTTCTTCTCATAGTTCTCACTGACATCACAGGCTGCGCTACGTGTGCCAGAATGTTCTCAAGGTCATCACATGAGTCTGTAGAGCACCAAGGGGTGGCCCAAGCCGAGACCGAGTCCAAGGCAGGCTTCACCCAGGTGATGTTGGACCCAGGTTGAAGGGTGAACAGGTCATGATGGCTAGGGAAGAGGGAAGCCCAGCAGCGAAGGTGGGAGGCAGGAAAGAACTGGGAGGAGTCCACCATCGCTGCAACAGGACGGGCAGCTGCTGCTTGGCCGGGAGGCTTCGTCTTCAGCTACATGACACTTGTGAGCAGAGGCAGCGATCTGATTTATGCTGCCATCCATCACTGTAGGAGAGAAAGCAGGAGAGCGGGGGGAGCAGCTACTGCGACTGTCCCCGAGGGGTGGCAGACGCGGTGTATGGTACTAAGAGAGTACCGCCAAAGGATTTCCTGATAGAGTAGATGCAGGTTCTGAAAGGAAGAAAGGCATCAAGGACAACTCCAAGGTTTCTGGCTTGAGCAAGTGGAAGAGAGGAGTTGCCAACATTAAAAACCAGGACATTTCATAATCCAGACTTCCAGTTCCTCTCAAAATACTGGAAGATGTTCTCAACCTTAAACTGTACCTTTCACATGACAAAGTGAGCAGGAGCTTTGAGACAGGGCATAGCTCCTGCCTTCGCTTGCTGTCTTACCCAAGGGATTCTGGATAATGAATAACTCTCTCTGACTGGCTTATGCATGTTGACTGAGTTAAAAGTTCTCTTGTGGGCTGAAGAGATGGCTTAGCGGTTAAGGCATTTGCCTGCAATGCAGAAGGACCAGAGTTCGATTTCCCAGTGCCCATACAAAGCCAGATGCACAAGAGGGCGCATGTGTCTGGAGTTCATTTGCAGTGGCTGGAGGCCCTAGCGCGCCCATTCTCTCCTTCTCTCTCTCAGATAAATAAATAAAATATTTAAAAAAGTTCTCTTGTATATACTCATTGTAGAAAAAAACATTATACCAATTTGCCCACAAATTTTTTATTAAACAAAGGAATTTTTACCCATAGAAAAAAGTTGGAAGGAAGCATTGGAAAGAAAGGGGAGACAAAAATCAGTCTAAAAAAAATCTGTCAGGCTACAGGATGCTTAGTGGTTAAAGGTGCTTGCTTACAAAACCTGACAGCCCAGGTTGGGTTCCCCAGCATCTACATAAAGCCAGATGCACAAGTGGTATGTGCATCTGGAGTATGTTTTCAGTGGCAGGAGGCCCCGGGGTGCCCGTCCTTACTCTATCTGCCTCTGTGTATCTCTCAGTAATTTTTTAAAAATCCTGTCCAACTTAGCAGCTACAGTTTGTAAAAGTAATCAAATTCAGACAAAAGTCACCACCCTGCCTCAGATCTCAAGTAGTTTTCCCTCAGAGGTCTGTGCCCTTTAGAGACTTGCTTTACATCAATACGGTAGCCATGAGCGTGTGGAGCCGTGATTGGCAAAGGGCACAGCCCCGTGACAGCCGCCTCTCTCCTGTAACTCATGTGATCACTTACAGAGAGAAGTGATGAAGCTCAGGACCCTAAGGAACTCTCTATGTAAAGATCAACTTTAATATCAGAAAGAATTTGAAGAAAGATGTGTTATTTGGTACAGTAGCTCCCTGTTATATATATTCCAAGATATTCAAATGATGCCTGAAGACGTATCTATGATAAAGTTTAAGTTAGAAATCATACTCAGAAGGTGTATCAACAATAGCAAAATATAAAAATATATGATAGTATAATATGACAGAGGTATTTGAAACTTGTGAATTCTTTCTGAAATTTTCTATTTACAATCTCCATAGTATGATTGACCATGGATAACAAGCCTATTAGACTAAAGCTGTATAAGTAACTCAAGGATCTGGATCATTGATGCGGTCAATTAAACCTGCATTTGTACCTTCAGCTGGTAGTTAGGACATCAATCTTCCCATGATTTCCTGGGGAGACATTGGCACACAAGTCAGAACACACAGCTTGGTCGCTAACTAGGTTTTGATTCTGGATAAGCCATGTAACCATTCAGAATCCCATCTGGACAGACATTCAATCTACACAGGAGAAGCCAGTGAGACAGAAACCAACGATCTTCGACACAAAGACCCCTAAGCTCACAACCTTAAAGCAGCCTTAAGACTCATCCACCACGACTCAGGGAACTGAGCGGAAGAGGGGGCGGAAAGATTGTGAGAGCCGTGGTGGGGGAGACGATCCAGAGGCATGGCACCCCTCAGTAACAATATACTAGGGCCAGGAGAACCTGGCTGAGTACTAGGCTATCCATGGTCCCCTGTCACAAGGACTGATCCAGATGGCCCATGGTGGAGGATATCCAGCTGATTGGGGATGGGGGAGGGGGACATTGGGGGATTGGGGATAACAACTCATTGTTTGCCCACTGAATAATGTAACTCATTATGGGCAATAAATATATATATTTAAGACTTAAAAGAATCCCATCTGGAAAATGAAGCAATGCGGAGAGCATGTATCAGAAACCCCCCCAAAGGAGATCTGTTTATCCAGTTCTGCCCTTGTGTTGACTGAGGGCTAGGTCCCCACACACTGAACTCCGGAGCCTAGATGGCCAATTCTCCAGTGTCCCCATGGACGCCTACCTTTGCAGGGCTGTGCTTGTTCCTGAACTTGACTGTGCCAACTGGACTTATTACCTCCATACTATAAACAACATTGTAAGGCAAGAGTTGTTATCTATGAAAAGTGCTTTCTAGGAGTAGTATCAGGAAAATGGATGACAGAAAAAAACGACTTAAAGTGCTACCAAGAGGCTTGGGGAGATGGCTCAGTGGTTAAAGGCGCTTGCTTGCAAAGCCTGAAGTCCTGGGTTCGGTGCCCCAGTACCCACATAAAGGCAGATGCACAAAGTGGAACAATCACATGGAACGGTGCACGCATTCTTTCTCAATCTCCTTGCAAATAAATAAATACAAAGATGCTATTAAGACAGATGCAAGTTAGACGATTGTGAAAGGCACCAAAAATTGTGAAAGTCTAGGAACATCAAACGTACATCATAGTCTTGCTCCATAAGAGCAAAAAATTAACAAAGTTGAAACAAGAAACCACAGACAATTCGATCATTAGGGTGTAATTAATGTACAAAAAATGTTAGGGAATTACAATCAGCCGACCTACAATCAAAGAGCAGGCCTTGGCTCTCCATCAAGGCTTCTACCGCAGGGGCAGAGAGCAAGCACTGGTCCCATGCTAGAGGCCTGGTCCTCTCACTGAAAACCAGAGGACACGGGCAGCTCGGAAGCCCCTGGAGAGGGAGCTTAGGGCTGTGGATGGAGGGACTAAAAGCCAGATACTGCTTTTGGTCGTCCTGCCCGTCTATCAGCTAAAGGGAGAATGAATTCACGCCTGAGGAGAGCCATAGATCGGTCTGGGCTCTAAGTTCCCATGAAGCAGAGACATAAGAAACAGAGTTTTCCCTCGAGTCTTTTCTCACCATTTATTTCTTTTAAACTTCTGATAACATTACTACATTTTTAGCTTGCAAGGTCCACTGTGAAGAAATGCAAAGACCATTTCTTTGGGTTCCTAAGAGTAGTTTTAGATAGAAATAATCATTTTCAACAGCAAGACCAGGCCTATAATTTTCTGCAACACACCATGACATCATGGTTTATATGAGGCCAACCCCATAAATCCAGCCTTACCTAATTAAAGATTCTCCTGCAAATCTACATTATTAGAGCAAATAATTTAAAAAGCCGAGGCAATAATGCAGGCCAGATCTGTTTACAAAAATGTTCCTTTTCCCCCAAACTTTTAGTCTTCCTACACTTACAGGCCTTTCACATTTAGGAAATTATAGACTGGAGACTTTCTTTTCGTCTGACTTCACCTTCCAGGAATTCTTCAATAACTTGACATTCCTGAAGCTGTTCCTCCAGCGAGAAAACAATCTGTGGTTTCTGAGTACTCTGCGTGCCAATGGCTGCCATCCACGTTTGATTTTCAGACACACTGTCTCTGGAGAGCCAGGCTCTGTTTGCATGAAACCAGCAGTTGTCATAGCATTTTGACAAGCACTATAGAAAACAAAGAACACTCCACGGTGGCTGAACGGGGAGAATTAGCACTGCACTAGGGACACATAGGACAGCCACACCTGGCCACCGCCAGAAAGTAGACACACCCCCCTTTCAGTGTGTGGCCTGGCTTTTCTCAGGGTCCATCTCTTTATTATCAATTCTTTCCTTTTTTCCTCGGCTCTTCTTCCTAGGTGGCAAACCACCTAAAACTCACAGAAAGGTGAGTCAAAAATGCCAGAGAAATCTGAGAGCAGGAGATTGTGCAGACTTTGCAGTGGGTGGTGCATTTAGTGTCAGATCCAGACAATTGTGGTGGAATACACAAGAAGGGTGACCTCAGCCTCTGGTGTAGCACCTCCATTTGGTTTTGCCTGTTGGGGTTCACTCAGTGATGCCTCAAAGGAAGTGCAAACAACAACTGAGCAGTGAAAATAACCACGGGAACAGAGGATGGAAACAAATGAGCTCTGAAGAAAAAGGCCCTCAGGTTGTTCTACCTGTGCCAGCAGTCAGGCAAAATCGTGTCCCCGGCCTTATTCATCCTCGAAGTACTCGAGAAGCCAAGACTCAGGAATTGGCAAAAGAAGCTTCAGCTACTTTTCCAAAACCATGCTCCACACGGTGTCTACAGTTGGGCACGTAGATGCTGACACGGCAGGTCTTACCAGATCCATGGGGTGAACACACCACAGCGTGAGCCTGCAGGCAGTGCAGAGCGTATCAGAGAAACAGAGGCAGCAGAATGAACTGTCGTAAAAGGGAGGATTATTAGATTAGCTCAGGCAGTCCCACAACAGCAGGCTGTATTCCTGAGAGTTAAAGAACTGGTAGTCACTCTGGATATCTCAGTAGTTGCAATCCATCACCAAAGGCCTAAGGGCTTTTCAGGGAGCCGCTGGTCTTCAGACCAGGCTAGAAGGCTGAGGAAACTTTGTTTTAATGCTGATGAAGAAATATAAGATAAGCATTAGCAGCCAGGCAGGCGGGGGGAAGCAGGAGAGATTTTCTTTTTCTTTAGCCTTAGGGCGGGTCTTGTAACCCTCTTTCAGACTTGTTTGACTTCCTAAGTCTCTGGAATTTTTTTCCTGCGCTGTCGTCTCAGAAAGGGATGTTTGTTTCTATTTCTCCAGAGCTGCCTTACATCCAGCCCTCTACTGAGAGGCTGCCTTCCTGTGAACATTCTCAGAAACCCACCCAAGATTACTAACAGGTCAAGTAGACAACAAAAATTAACCATCACAAGTCCACTCCTTGTTCACTTGACATCAAACTATATCTTTTTATATCATTGAATTTTAAAATAAAGACAGTAACAAGATTATATTTTTTTCTAACAAGATATGACTATTTTATGTACAGCCCAAAATGCATAATCTCTCCCCAACACGAGGCAAGGTGAGAGTTTTATAAAATTAATATAAGTTATATGTTTTGAACATGTAATGGCACAGGGTAAATACATCCAATTGCTATGAGGCATAATATGAGACTAGACCAATGGAAACTTAACAAACATTAGGTAAACATTAAACATCTGCAGTTTAAGTCCTGTATCACCACCAGTGAGTGAAGACTCTAATTCCATTCCTCCAGCTTGGCTGAATATCCGGGGGAAATTTTATATCTAGCAAACAGTGTTCTATGGTGGTCTTTGCACAGTCCTGGTATATCTGAGACATCCTTGGGTTTCTATTATAAACCACAGTCCATCTTTTTAATGTCTTGACTGGTTTATTAGGGGCTTTACCCCCTGTTTTATATGCTTCATCGCAGCAGATCCTCTGTGTAATTTATGACTCACACTACACGTGGATTTTTTTTTGTTTCCAACAGCAATAGCGGGTACACAGGACACAGTCGTGTTGTTAATTTAGAGACAAAATAAATTGTGACCTTGTGTTGTAGTCAGCTTTCTTGTTGCTGCGCAGATAGAACCCAAGCAAAGGCGGCTTGTGGAGGAATGGGTTTATTTGGCTTACGGACTCGAGGGGAGACTCCATCCTGGCAGGGAAAACGATGGCATGAGCAGAGGGGTGGACATCACCTCCGCCACAGCACTGCAAACAGCGGCAGGAAGGTGTGCCAAACTCTGGCAAGGGGGAGCTGGCTTATAACCTCAAAAGCCTGCCCCCAACAACACAGCTCTAGCAAGGTTGTAATTCCCAAACTGCCATCAGCTGAGGATCGATCATTGAGAACACATTCATTTGTTTGTGGGGGACACCTTGCAAGTTTTTTTTTAAGCTATCTCCGTCTAAAAGAGTTTTTACAGTCTATCATGTAGTCCTTCTTGGGTGGAAAGGCCTCAGGCTTCCTTTTCATTGTTTTAATGTAAAGCAGTCGGGTTATATTCTTTAGGACTGTTGGATATGTTGACAATAGTAGCTTTAGTAACCTAGAACCAGTTTCTGTGATGGTAAGTTAAACTTGTTTGAATTTTTTAACTTCAAAATTTAATTTTCAATTTTATATCCTTACTCAAGCACATCAGTCGATTGGTTAAATCTCACCTTGATCAAACTCTCTGGGCAAGGGCAATAGAACACATCCAGCCCTTATTCTAGCAACCCAGTTTTAATAAAGTTTTTTGTAGTCTCTCTTTTTCCTTCGAGAGTTTATAAGCCAAGCCTCCAAATGTAATTTTTTCCATACTTAGCATTTTCAAATTCTCACCAGGATAGTCTGTAAAACTTGGCTTACTGCTCTGGAAGGCATCTTAAATTGTAAGTACCAAATCCATGTCTATTCCTCTAGCACACAAGTTCCAGAAGACCAAAATCTATATGGTCAGATTCATCTCAGTAATATCACCCCACTCCGGGTACCAAATTTTGTATTAGTAACACTTTTTTAGACTTGTTGACTTCCCAAGTCAGTAAAAAAAAATTTTTTTCCTATACTGTCTTCCCAGGAAAGGATATTTGTTTCTTCCCCTGAGCATCCTTACATCCTACCCCATACTGAGAGGACTGCCTTCCTGTAAACCTCAGAGACCCACCCAAGATAACTAAACAGTTCAAGTTAACAACAAAACTTAACCATCACATGGAGGAAACAGGATGAATGCACAGGCAGGGGGAAGCCCAAGGCCAGATGCCGACTAGGTACTGGCTCAGCTGGGTGGTCAGTGGAGGGGGCGCTGACAGAAGCCCCCTCACCCTCTTCCAGACCCCAGTGCATAATGACTCCTCTTGCACGGCTGCTCCTCCTACTGCATGGGAATCAGAAGACTTATAGGACTTTTCAGCTCTGGTGGTGTGAATGTGGAATGCCCCCATAGCTTCAGGTATGCGTGGTGAAGCCTCACACTCAATCCCCAGACACTGGTGGTCTGGGAGGTTTTTGTGACCCTTAGGAATAGAATCTTGCTGGAGGAGGTCCATAACTAGGGGCAGACTTTGGGATTTTATAAACCAGGCACACTTCCCAGTGCTAGTTAACTCACCTCTCTCCCTCCTCCCTGACACTGTGGAAATGTGATGTCCAGCTGTCTGCTCTTGCCATGACAGAACCTCCCCTAGAAACTGTCAGCTGAAATAAACTCTTTCTTTCCATAGGCTGCTTCTGCTCAGGTGTTTTGTCCCAGCAACAAGAAAGTAACTGTTATACCGAATAACTCTGCCATTCTCATACTATTCTCTTCCCATGGTCTTCCTTCTATTTTTACTTAAAATTATAAAAATTCTTGTGAATTTTAGGATGTATTCAGTTATAAGCTGCTATAAATGCTTTCTGGAAAAATAAGATGAATATAGCTTTGTCATTTTCTGTTCCTGTCTTCCCAGTCCCCAAGCCCCCCTCCAACTCTCCAACCCCCAAAACACAACAATGGGACCCACCTATTGGCTTTTTCTTCTCCATCAAGAAGAATAGTTTTATAAAGTATCCAAAATTTCTTCTTTAACCTGAAATCACTGTTCTTACTGTAGCATAATCTGCTCATTAATCACTGAGGGAATCCTGAAAAACCCCAGACGTTCTCAGAATGCAGGGAAAGGATTGGCTGAGGAAGGGGGGGATTCTTTCTACAGAGCATTTTCTGGATATGAATTTAGATCTTTACCTGTATTTAAAATTTTTAAAAATACAACCTAGATGCTTGATAAAAAATTCAGACTTTGTTAAAGCACTACTCTAATGGAGGGAGAGTAGTCTTCTAAAATGGAGGGAGGCACAATGTAGATGGATTAGGCTTCAAATTCCTTGCTCAAGCTAAGTCGTCTCCTAGCTGTTTGTTCTTTCTGAGGCTCAGTTTCTGTGTGAAATAAAATGTTATAGAAGAATTCTTTCTCATGAGGCCATTCTGAGATCTTAAGGACAGCTTTTCTTTAGAAGTTTCTTACCTAATGCTGTTTTTAATCACTCTGAAAACTCGGAGTAAAAGTGCTGAAAATATTGAACTTGGAAGACAACAACCAAGGGGACTAGAGTTGAAGTCATAGATTTGTGTTTTCTTTTTTATCGACTCCAGAGAATAAACTTACTTTGCCTAAGGAGACCTTCACACCACATCACTAGAAAGTGCTTGACGCCTTAAAGAGCAGTGGCGACAGGGCGGGCAGTCTCCACATGGAAGGCAGGAATACTGCGGGGGGATTTTGCATTGGGATTTGAGGTCTAGGCAGTGAGCCGGCCTTGAAAAGTTGAGTAACACCAGCCTTAAGGAAACTAAACAGCTTGGGCTGGAAAGGTGGCTCAGTGGATGTCGTGGTGTGTTTCCATCACCCCCAGTGCTGTGCAGGCATTGGCAGGAGGATCCCAAGGGCTGACTGACTAGCTAGTTTAGCCCAATCGGTGAGCTCGGGATTCAGGGAGACTCCGAAGGTGGATAGTGCTGCAGGAAGAAACCCAGCATTGGCCTCTGGCCTCTATGCATATGTGGACACACTTGCAATGCACATAACATGCACACATGCAGGCATGCACGCTACAGGTACGTAGGCATAAACGCACTCAAAATGTGTCAGAAGTTGGTATCTCCTAATAAAATAGTTCCAACATGGGACTAGCTTAAGATCAATGAGAAGAAACACCTTAAGCATGTTAAGACCATTTACAAATATAATCAATCATTATTAATTTCCATCCTAGTGCTATTACTTTTGGAAAAGCAAGGTAAGAGACACTGCTGATTTATCGTCCTCTCAGTTTTAGCAAAAGGCACCATTCTCTCTGCAGCCCCCAAAGAGCGTGGCCAAAGCAACGCTGTCTTGAATGCCCTCAGTCTCAGCTCTCCCCGTGTGCAGAGGCTCAAGTGTCAGTGTCAGTTCTGGGGGCGGGAGAGACGGCTCAGTGGACACAGACCTTGTCAAACAACCTTGAGTCCTGAAGTTCTGTTTCTCAGACTCATCACCTTATGTCTGTAACCCCAGCAAGACTACAGTGAGATGGGAGGTGAGCTTAGGAGAATCAGAAGCTCACAGGCCAACTGCCTGATGAATGCAGCAGAGAACAACAAAGAGACCTGCCTCAAACCAGGTGCACTTACACACACACACACACACATACACACACACTCACACGCGCGAGAGATAAAAAAACAGGTGTACTTACACACACGTGCACACACACACATGAATGCGCGCACACACATACACACACGTGCGTGCGAGATAAAAAGCATCAGTCTGTATCTATTTCTTTGGGAAGTGCAGTGATTACAGAGAGAATATTGTGCTCTCTAGTATAAGCTTGTAACAAATTTTGAACTTAAGAAACATATCGCTTTCGACTATAAACTTCTCTTTGATTGAGAAAGTAAAGCATTAGGCAACGACAGACATTGCAAATATCTGCCAATGACTTATTTGCAGAATAGCAAAGTGAATAAAAGAGAATTATGCAGAATTAAAAGAGTGTGGGAACAATAAAATAAATGGAGATACAATATTTTTTAAAAGGTTACGTGAAGCAACAAAGACATTAAATGCTGATTTAGAAATAAAACCACAAGGCACATGATAGGCCAGAGAAGTTCAAGGTTACGGTAGAGTACTCACTGAGAAGCTCTCAATTAGAGTAGAGCAGTCATTGAGAAGTTCTCAAATACAGTCGAGTATTCATTGACAAATTCTCAATTAGAGTAGAGCAGTCATTGAGAAGTTCTCAAATATAGTCGAGTATTCATTGACAAATTCTCAATTAGAGTAGAGTACTCATTGAGAAGCTCTCAGTGACCATACTATAGTAGTCACTGAGTTCCGGATATTACTCAGAAAATGAAACTCCATATACTATGTTGGGCTCTCTATCGGTTTCCTGATGCTACACTTCTTTGCCCTCAATGTCATTCCTGCCACCTCTTTTAATCAAGAAAAGTGAATCAGCTGGTCATGGTGGTGTACGCCTTTCATCCCAGCACTTGGGAAAGTGTGAGTCCAGCCTGGGACTACAGGGTGAGTTCTAGGTCAGCCTGGGCTAGAGTGAGATCCAACATCAATAAAAGAAAAAAGAAAAAGAAAAGTTAGTAGAATTATCTTCCTTAAATTCCAAGTGAATTAAAAAAAAAAAAAAAAAAAAAAAAAAAAAACAAGCCATGTCTCCAGCCCAGGAATTTTTTTTTTTTTTGAGGTGGGGTCTCGCTCTAGCCCAGGCTGACCTGGAATTCACTATGTGGTCTCAGGGTGGCCTTGAACTCACAGCAGTCCTCCTACCTCTGCCTCTTAAGTGCTGGGATTAAAGGCGTGCACCACCCCACCCAGCAGTAATAATTCTTTATTACTCATAAAACCAACATTTTAGAGCTTTTGATAGTCTATTTTATGTGTACTGTGAACCTTTTAAGAACTCTGATTGCTAGTCCTAAATTGACCAGACTTCTGGTAGTATGCCTCACCATGGTATTCCACAGAATTCACTTTGGGAAACACTGCTGGCTCCTCCTGTTCCCGTCTCTCAAATGCTGGGATTACAGGCCTGGACCACTACTCCCAGCTCCCAGCAGGTTTCCAAAGGCTGAATCTCACTCTTATCTTTCTTTCTTTGCAGTTGCCTTCTCCTTGCTGGTACAAAACACATGAACAGAGCAGCTTAGGGAAGGGAAAGTTTGTTTCCAGTTTCCAATGTGAAGGGGAAGTTTCATCCAGGCAAGGAATCATGTGGTAGAGCAGAGGCTGGGCCACACATCTTGTCACAGCAGCTCGGAGGGGGCAGCAAGAGTGAGCCGTAATACACCTCAAGGTCTACCCCACCAACACACCTCCTCTTAAAGGCTCCACCAGCTGAGGGCTGAGTCTGAACTTCATCTCAAACACAGGAAGTTATGGGGACATTTACATTTAATCAGTGCTGGAGCTCTAATATGGAGGGGAGAAATCTGGTTAATGTTTTACAACTCAGAAATTGTTATAATCCATATTCGTAGTTATTGAATCACAATGCAGGAGGCCTACAGACTAGATATTCGCCCACTGAAATGAAAGTCTGAAAAAGCCTCACATTAGGCCTCCAGAGTCCTGACCACTCATGGGAACGCTCTCTGTCAAAGGAGATCCACTCTGAAGAACTAGAAGTAGCTACGAGATCAAACCAGGAACAGGATGGGAAACAAAAGGCTAAAGTCAAGCTTGATGTCGGTCGAAAGGCTGGCGATATTAAAGTGTGAGTCCAGATGGCTCTTCCGAGTCTAATTAAGGTGATATAATTGGATAAAACATTTCAAAAAGGGCTTTAGGGCTCTTACATAGAGTAACGGAAATAAGCTGTTTGGCTCTGAGTACAAAAGGACTATCCGGAAGAAGTATGTGTGTATTTCAGATGAAAACACTAAAATGAAAAAGGGAAACTCATTTATCTCCTTATTTTCATGCCTTTACCTTAGCTTTAAATTGCAGATGACTGTTATGGATACATGTAATCAATGGCAGGGAATGGGTGCAAGCAATTACAGGTCTCAAATCAGGGGCACCAGAGTTTGAAGAGTACGCGCGTGCGTGCATGTGTGTGCATGTGTGTAAGAGAGAGAGAAAGAGAATGAATTTGGCTAACATGAATCAGACTTTTGAAAAACAAATTGTCTTGGATCTCCTGCATGGACACCTTAGCTTGTCATTCCTAGCAAGTATTGGATATGATTGAGATGCTTTTCTGCTCACTACTCGAGGAGTGAGCATCCTCTCTGTACCAGGCAGTGTGCCAAGTGCTACAGGTGTCAAGATGCGCACAGGAGGACATCGACTAACTTCATGGCGTTTCCAGCCCAACGAAAGCCAAAGGCTGAAGACACTGAGGCCCAGAGCTTAAGAGAGCAGATCTGTGACTGCAGTGATAGCCGTAGCAAGTTCTGCTTCGATAACCTCAGCATTCAGCTTCAAGAACTGTCAGTTATAAAAGGAAGGAAAAAAGAGAGCCTAGAAATTAAATTAACTTTCTGGCTAATTCATCTTTGATAAAAGTACCAGAAACACAAGATGGGGAAAAGCCAGTTTCTTCAATAAAGGATTCTGGGAAAACTGGATGCCCATTTGCAGAAGAATCATACATCACATATAAAAACCAACTCAATGCAACAAAACTATACAGGTACTAGATTAAAGCACCAATATTGAACTATGTA
Source organism: Zapus hudsonius (assembly GCA_004024765.1). Lineage (NCBI taxonomy): Eukaryota > Metazoa > Chordata > Mammalia > Rodentia > Dipodidae > Zapus > Zapus hudsonius. Next base: position 42,390 of record PVHP010006513.1, on the reverse strand, counting down.
GTGATTTTGATCTCTCTCTCTCTCTCTCTCTCTCTCTCTCTCTCTCTCTCTCTCTCTGTGTGTGTGTGTGTATACCGGTGTGCCAGGGCCTCTTGTAATTGCAAACACAATGCTGGATACTTGCACTAGTTGTATATGGCTTTATGTGGGTGGCTGGGGACTTGAACCCTGGCAGGCAAGCAAGTATTTGTAACTGCCAACACATCTTCCTAGCACCCAGCAAGGTGGTTTTGTTTTAATGGAACACCAAACACAGGTAACAAAAGCAAAAATTAAAAAACAACAAATGAAATCTCATCAATGAATATCATCTACGCAGGCAAGGGATCAATGAGTAGAATGGAGAGATGGCCTTGGAAATGGGAGAAAGTACTTGTGAACCAACAACTTGAAAAAGGGGCTATTAAGATATAAAATAAATCAAACAACTCAATTTCAAGAAAGCAAATAACTAATTCCAAATGGGCAACAGACCTGAAAGGGTTTTTCTCAAAAGAAGATGGGTTAAAGGTGCACTTAACCCAGTTAGTCAGGAACTCTGGAAACAGCAGCGTAACGTTGGTGACAGAAGGCCAAACGATGTGCACTTAATGTCATTGCAAGAGTGTTCCTCAGTGTTTGCATTTATAACGTCACGGCATGACATTTAGCCTGCTCGAATAATGTTACACGGTATGTACACATCAAGACAGGGGTATAGTATAAATACATGTATGTTTTATTAATTATGTTTCAACAAAGCCAGGACATACTTATTTTAGAATAGAAACAGAAAGAAAACGACCATTCTATCTTCTGCTAAATTTAATTTCATTCATGTATTGTCCGCATACTCTCAGCCGTTCTTCTTAAAACGCTGCTACTGCTTGAATTAGGAGCACCAAGTGCTGAGGTTCCGTGGGAAAATGGAAAACGTGGCACCAACCCACTTTTCACTTTGGGGAAGCAGCTGTGTCTCCCTTTCTAATGGAAGCTCCGAGAATTGAAAGTACCTGGGCCTCTGAGTTCTGAATTAGGCACCAGGGAAGGAGCAGATCTCCCCCAGTCTTGCCGGCAGCCGGGAAGAGTCTCACTTGTGGACCCGATGGTTGGCTCTTTAATAAGTAACTGACATTCCTTAAAAGTTCCTGATTTGATCCACCGTTATGTTGGACAGATAGGATTTTCTTTGATTATTTCTCAGAAAGTATAAGGAATGTTTGGTTTGGTTTTTTTTTTAATATTAATGAGAAGCTGCAGAGATTTTAAGGAAGGAAAAATGGGGAAAAGGAATACCCTTGGGTATTGACAAGAAATTAATTTTATATCAATTGACTTCCTAGAGTAAAGCTAAAAAAGGTGAAAGAATTTTTGATATGCCATCCCCCTGGAACATAAAAGCATGTGAAGATATCAAAAATTCAACTCAAGTACAAAATCAAGTCTTTTGTGGATGGCACTTTGAATATTTTCAATTAAAGGATAGTATTCATCACTTATTTCCCATAAATTCAATTAAAGGATACCACTCATCTCTTGCTCTCCTCCTTTATAAAGGTTTTCAGAAGAAATCTAATTCAGATACCTAATAACTGATATGAAAATTAATAGAATCACAATGGGAAAGAGACCATGGAATATAATATGTTGTCAGACAAAACAAGGAGTAAAATTTTAAGTTCTTTTTAAAAATTCTCTAATGCTGGTATTATAGGAGCAAACAACAAGCACTGCACCTTACAAAGAAGAAAGGATGCCTTCCCTATGTGCTCTTACCCCTTGGGGCAGGACTCATCTCTGAGAGGAGACGGAACAGCCTTCTACGCAGTAGTAACTTTGTGTCTGCCACTAAACATCTTAAATGGGATATCAATATTAATTCTCTCACAGTTGCATCCAATACCCAAGAATTGTATCACTGTGATCTGTAAGCAATGGAAATTAAATTCCAATATTCCGTGGTTTCAAATGGTTTACAGTGATACGTTCCCAGACTTTCAACCTCAGAAATTCACAATAATGGAGAAGAGTAGAAGGAGTGTAGCTCCACTGTCCCTATGTACTGTAGGTTGTAGTATTTCATGGCTAGTCTCTAGAAGAGAATGCAATCAAACCCTACCCGAGAAACACTGAGAGGAAGGCTTCAGTGGGTGTGTAGCAAGCACAACCCACAAAGAAAAGGAACTGGTAGGATTCGTGCCTACTTCTGTAGAAACAGTAGCAAATAGACATCTTTCTTCCAAATGAAAGGACCAAGAACTTCCTGGGAAAACCAATTTGCTGTTTGGATCCATCTTTGTCCCAATCCTCCTGCTCACTTTCAAGGACTTCGATTTTATGAAAAAGAGCCCTGGTTATCTGGTTATTTATCACCTTGTGCTATGGGATCCTTGGTTTGAAATTCTGTGATTCTGTGGGGTTTTTTGCCTATTAATATTAAATAACAGTAATTGAAATGAGTAACAGTTTTTCTTTTCTCCTTCTTCTTCCTTCTTTCCTTCCTTTTTTTTGAGGGCAGGAAGGGTCTCACTCTAGCCAGGCCGACCTGGAAAGCACTCCGTTGCTCCAGATGGGCCTCAGAACTGATAGAGATCCTTCTACCTCAGCCTCTCAAGTACTAAGATTAGAGGCGAGCACCACCGCTGAATAAACACTTTATATATAAGTACCGCATGCTAACCGATTGCACCACTGGAGACCCTGAATAAACATTTTATAAATTGTGATTCAAAAGGAAACTTCCCATATAGAACATTTAACCCAACGTGTCCAGTGACATTTTGAGAAATTTGAGGATTGTCAGGTTTTCACCAAATACAGTCGGAAATCAACAGCTCTAAATGTAGCTGGGTTTTGTTTTTGTGTTTGTTTTCGGGTAGGAAACCTAGTCCTTGCTAAATTCAGTAACTTTTTAACTTCCTGGAGTTCTAGAACGAAAAATTCATGAAAATATTAAGAAGTAGGTTTCTTTCAAATCTATTCAGTTCTATGGCTTCCTTCATGTTCCCATGCCCTCTTCACCTTTAAGAAAAACAAAGACTCTTCCAAGGCAGAGCAACACCATAGTGTTGTGGGAAAATACAGACTGAGAAATCACAAAAAATGACAGTTTACATCATTAGATAAAAATAGTAATACTTTACCAAATGGAAAATTCCATCAAATGAAATGTCACTCCAAACAGATGACTTACCTAAAAATAGGAGAGAGAGAAAAAAGTGAGGGCTTGGTACTGCTTTCAACCCTTGTATACTAAGCACATGGTAGATATGCTAACAACTAGTAGACGGGCAAAACAAACTCTACCAGGCCAACACACAGCAATTCCTTCAGAAAGAAAACAAGAACCCACCAGAGTACAACCACTGCGTCAAAGCAAGCGGTCCTTACTTCCACATCCTTTGGCTCCCGTATGCATCTTCAAAGTCCATCTAAAGGCCACAGTTAACATTCTCGAGAGCATATGCAGACCTCTGCTTCCTGCCTGCCAAAGCTGTGGCTTTAGTATCTTTGTCTTCTAAGACTCGTGGAAAAGATGTCAGGAAACCAAGTACCATAGGAATGTTCTCTGTTGAATTTCTCTCCCCTTAACATTTAGATGCTTGGTTGTTTGCTTTTATTTCCTGAAGTGCAAGGTGATATCATGAAAGGTGCCAGGTGACCAAGCTAGGGAATCAAATTGGCAGAGGAGAAAGGTGTCCCAATACTGTGCTTGTCTATATTTGTTGAGCTGTGACCCTCGTCACCCCCGCCCTCCAGTTTCATGGTCCATTAAGGCAACTCACTGCTCAGGTGGCTAACAGGGCAGAGGATCTAATTTCTGCTTTGAAGGCTACCATTAGTTTTCCTCCTACTGCAAGGTTTCCCTCGGGGAAAATTCAAATGAGCTGATAATTTGTTTCAGGACAACAGTAAAATAAATTGAACTTCTCAGGATGTGTCTTTCTATTCTTGGCACTATTGTAGGTTTTGGTTAAAATCCACTAAAGTTTGCAAATAGGAGACAAAGCTTTGAGTAGTTTCTGTCACCTCAACTAGATTGGAGTTCTCATTCAGGGACGTTCTAATGTTTAACAGCTTTAGATTTCTTTCTTATTTTTTAAAAAATATTTTATTTATTCATTTTCAAGCAGAGAGATACAGAGAGAGAGAGAGAGAGAAAGATATATAGAGAGATAGCACCAGGGCCACCACTTTGTGGGTCTGGCTTATGTGGGTCCTGGGGAATTGAACTAGGAGCCTTAGGCACTGAAGGCAAGTGCCTTAACCGCTGAGCCATCTCTCCAGCCCCTAACAGCTTTAGATTTCTTAGTTTTCCTTTTGACTGTACTGTGACTGCAGATTCCACAGTAGCGATAATTTTTTTTCAGCAACTACAGTAAAAATTTGGTGGACATTGAGAATAAAACTCTCATTACATTTGAAGCCTGAAATCCAATACCAAATAGAGAGAACTACCATTTTCCTACATTTATAGGTGGTGTTGCTGTCAGCTTCCTAGTTGCTGCGCAGAAAGAACCCAAACAAAAGCGGCTTGTGGAGGAATGGGTTTATTTGGCTTACAGACTCGAGGGGAGACTCCATCCTGGCAGGGAAGACGATGGCGTGAGCAGAGGGGTGGACATCACCTCCGCCACAGCACTGCAAACAGCGGCAGGAAGGTGTGCCAAACACTGGCAAGGGGAAGCTGGCTTAGAACCCCCAGAAGCCTGCCCCCAACAACACAGCTCTAGAGAGGTTCTAATTCCCTAATTGCCATCAGCTGAGGATCGATCTATCAGAACACATTCAATTGTTTGTGGGGGACACCTGGATCAAACCATGACAGGTGGTATGGCAGGTTTCTGAACTTGGAAATATTAATTAATCTTGCTCATGCCTAGGGACCTCCATAATTATCTTGCTTCAAATCGTCACACATCCAACGACAATGTAGTGTTTGAGTGTGAAATCCAAGTGCGAAGCGAGAAAACAAGTCTTAGTCTTGAGTTCCCGAGAGCAAGGAAAGCAGGCCTCTGAACACATGCAAAGCAGTGAAGGAAGACCCATGGGTGCTGACTGCCTCTGACGATCGGACCAGCAACACTTGGTATCATCTGCAAAGATCACAACGTTTGTTCCCAGCCGTGGCCATGGTCCTTTGTGTCAAAGATGGGGTTCTATTCAGCCCGAGAAATCTCCATCTTGGTATGCCCAGGACTTCTCGCAATTTCCAGTGTCTAGAAGGGCCGGGGAAGGGAAACTGCAGAACCCCAGCGACTACAGCAAACACGTGGGAACCCTTCCAGGGAGGGTGCGCTGACTAAATCTCATACAGGAATCTTGGAAAATTTGACTTTGGAAACCTGTGGCTATTTTTCCCCTTTCCATGCATAGGATTTATCAAGTGAGGCCTTATGGAATCCCACCATTTGGCTCTGGCTCCAGTCTGTGCTATTGCTGGCAGGGGATCTAGTTGGGAAGGAGGGGTGGGTGGAGCGGTCACCCTTATCAGGAGTGAGGCTAATGCTATGGAAACCGCCTTCCTCCCCTCTGCTCCAGCCCCACTGAAAACCCCAAACCCAGACGTGAGGAGAGAGATTATCTTCCAAACCAGCAGCAATTTCTTGTAATTATGTGGTACAAACAGCAGGAAGGTGGGAAATGTCAAGGAGGGCCACACCCTCCATGGAGGTCCCAGCCAAGGCTGCAGGAGAGGAAACCAACCTAGTCCCCAGGGAGGCCTCAGTTTCCCTGACAGTATGGCAATCGGAAAGAAATTTGGTAGAAAACTAATCCAGAAGCCATGCAATAACCAATGGGGGAAAGGCGATGAGAAATCGCTCACGAGGTCCTCCACAATACCTGCTCCTCTCCTTCCCTGACCAGCTCTTACTAGCTAACAGTAGCCCGTTAAGCAACAAGGCCTCTCTTGCCTTTAGATGTCACTTTAGATGTCGGCTTTAAACCACAATTAAAACAATATCACTAAACTTTCTGGGTCAGTTCTGGTCTTCTCTGCCTCAGCTGGCTGCAGTGTTCTTCGTTACATAACGGATTTCTTCTATGATTTGGGTCTTCGTCCTTTCTCTCCCTCGTGGGAGATGGTGAAGCGCAGTTCTCTAGAATTCTACACTTTACACGCGATCATCAGGCATCTGTGGTGAACAGCAGCATTGTGGACATGCCAGGAAGGCCTGCTATACCAGGCCTTCTAGTTCAGTGGAAAGTTCACTCAGTGGAAAGACATAAAAAGGATAAAAATGAGAGACGGGCTGGAGAGATGGCTCGGCAGTTAAGTGCATATTCTGCGCCCAACAGGGCCTGTGACTGCCCAAGTTCAAATCTCCAGATCCCACCTAGACAGCTGGGCCTGGCCACAGGCGCCTATAACGCCAGTCTTGCAAAGAGGAGCAGAGACCAAGAAGACGAAAGACATCTGTTCTCTTGCCTGGCTCCTGGTGTTCGACACAGCCTTTCATCCATTGGTTGTTGGCTATAAACTTTCAGAGACTCGTCTGGGTGTCTGAAAAACAGCAAGCTCTGGTGTCAATAAGAGATCCTGGACCAAAATGAGAACTGCAAGAGTGTTTGGGCAGGACACCGATATTCTGCTTGGGCCACTGCTGGCCGAGGCCCCAGCCACAGGCAAGCACACCGAGTGCTTCCAGGGCACACACAGACCACACGTCACACAAGCAAAAAACAATGGAGAGATTCGAACTGTCGACTCTAATGGTCATGAAAAGAAGATAGCAAAAGTCAGAATAGCCTTTAGAGCAGAGTCACGGGTGATTTCTCCATCTCTTCCAGTTACAGATCTCATCCCAAGGACACAGAAACTGCAAGTCAGAGAAAACTACAGGCCATAGATTGTATAAGCTTCATGTGGAAAATAGCAGCTAAAGCTCTAAACAAGGCAGTAAATACCCCAGTTACAAAGATGAGTATGTTCATGGTGGACAAAGAGTACATAAAACAAGACCAAATACAGTCACTTTAAAGCAAGTTATTTTCTCCCTTTTACAATGCACAGTGAAGACCATCCATTGAAAAATGCTCTTGGTGGTGAAGTCATACAAGAGCTCAACATAAAACAGCTCTAGCCATCCATTTCCCTGAATGATCTGTGGACTTTGGCTGGCAGACAGCAACTTTTAATTTGATTACCTGATTCAAACATTGTCAGAAACATTTGCTCTTAATTTCTTCATTTAGGACGCAAATTCTAGGAGTCACTCTGCTAAGGACCTAGTGCAATCAATCCCCAGTTGGAATTCTCTGACGGGAAGAAATGACATAAGCTAAACAAAATGAATTCTCGCCATTCCAAAGCTGCGTTTTAATAATACACATCTCAAAAAGTCAAACAGAAACTTCTGGGGTTTGTATGATGGCCTTTATGACTGTAGGGAGATACTTATATTGCGTTTTTAAAGCAGTCTTTGGAGCAGATAATTACAGATGATCACCTCATATAAAAGGATAAAAGATAGTACTCCAATTTATCCATTTGTGGGTAGTAGTTACGACAATTATGGGGTACTGGGCAGAAGGGAAAATGAGTGTTGTTGGCAAAGGCATTCACCAGAGGTGCCTAACTATTCCAGTCATGAAGAAACGTGGAGATCATTCAGGAAAATGACCTACACAGAGACACAAAGAAAGCAATCCAAGCACAACAAAGACAGAAGTGCCCACACTCAGGGAAGCCCTGGGGACGAAGGCTACTTGGATTAGTTTCTGGGTTTATCTTTAAGGAGGCAGTAAGCTTGCAGCCTGCCTCTTGCACTGCCCACCTCCCAGGGGTCCCCGTGCGTCTACATAGCAAACAGCCTTTTAGGCATCACACATTTCACCTGTAGAACTGGGCGAAGGGCTTTTTGGTCTGGAGCAATACGTCTTCTTAGAACCTCCTTCCTATTCTACGTCCTGCCTCGTTTTTCTCTTGCCTACCATTCTCCGCTTTGGCTCCAAATGATGGTGGACAAGTAGGCAAGTGGAACAAAGACTTAGGATCTTCCAAATCAAGTCCAGCTTGTTCCACATTCTTTCCCCCAGACAGTCCTTCCCTTTCTTAGGAAACAACAGAAACGTACGAAACAACAAACTTTCTGAATTTATGGCACCCTCCTTTTTTTTAATGAGTACATATGTCTACTGTTAGCATTTTGCATATGTTTTGTATCCAAATGAAATTTCAAGAGTTTTAGAAAGCTTTATAAATTACTAAAGCAAATGTTCTTGGCCCTATAGGTTTTAGAGTGATTACAAATCATCTTTTCAAAAGGTTACTTTTCTAGAAATTGCTTTATTTTTTTAAATACCAACCTCACATTATCTAAAAGTTATCTTAAGTTTTGAGTTTCATGAAAATCCTCAGGGATGCTATTAATCTGCATTTTCCAGGAACACATCTCAGCCTGGGTTCATATATAGTAGGTCTAAGATAGAGTCCTGAAACCTACATTTTAAATAAGCATTTAACAAAATTCTTTCATACACAGTAGGGGTAGAGGGCTACTCATCCTACCTGAGCCTCACAGACTTAACTGTAGTAGTGTTTCCTAGTGACCGTGGTCAGTCTACTGTAGTTCATTCTGCATATGGAGCCAAAGGCACAAGCCTGAGAAAGAGTTATCACTAAGATTTCACTTTTAACAATACAAGGGCTATTAGATACATAAACACAGGAAAGAAAGGGAGGTGCCCTGGCTGTAACTTCACTTCCTTGAATAAGATGGAATTTAGTATTATGAATGAATTGGCTTTTTTACTCAAGAGACTGAACCTTTAGACTTTTTGGTTAGGATCTGTATACTGTACTCTGGCACGCCCTTCCCCAGCCTGCTCATATCCTCATAGACCCAGTCTTAATTTCCTTTTTGAGGCAGGATCTCCTGTAGCTTAGGCTGGTCTTGAACTTGCTTTATAGCCATGGATGACCTCAAGTTTCTGATCTTCTGCCCAAGACTAAAGACATATGTTATTATAGCCAGTTTATGGAGTACTGGGGATAGAACCCAGGGCCTTGTACCTTCTAGACAAGCACTCTATCAACTGAGCTACATCCCAAACCCCAATTTTCCAGTTTTCAAACAAATTAACACCTGACTACTTAGAAGAGTAACAAAAGTGAAACCCAGTATCTCATTACTGTGTGGTTGTTAAAATCTGATGCCAAGAGATACCAATAATTCTCCTGCATCTATAGTATTCCCTATAGTGGACGGATCTTCAAGACCAGAACTCAGAATTCTTCTTGATGACATCAGCTTGTTTTCAATCCCAGTCTTACCTTTGGCTCTAACTAACTACCTGCCCCAGTCCTCGTCTCCTGTGCCTCTTCCTGAGGCCTGTCTTGGTTTTATTGGAGTCCGATGCTTCTTAATTCCTGGTGCCTCGATTCTGACCTCTTGACTCACTACACTATTCTTTCAGAGCTTAGCAGGAACTCAATCCTAAATTTTCTCGTTCCTCCACGCTAATGGCAACCCCCAGGGAAGTTTCACTGTTCCTCCTTTTGACTCTTCCCCCTTAATTTCAGTGGTAACACTTCCTTTCCTCCTTTTTCCTTCTATCTTTCCACCCTCCTTTCTTCTCTCCCGCCCCCTCTTCTACCTTCTCTTCCTACCTTTCTTTCCTTCCTTCCTTCTCTCATTGTTTCTCACTCCCCAGACAGGGTCTCAGGTGTCTTATAGTCAAAGCTGACCCCAAACTCACTAAGTAGCCCAGACTGGCCTTAAACTCTTGATCCTCCTGCCTCCACCTCTTAAGTGTAAGCAAGAGCCACCATTCTTTGCCTAGCAATTTTCTTACAGGAATTGGTCTGCTCAGTATTAGTTCTTCAACCTGACATAACACATACAAGATATGTTCACCCACTAGCATATACAACACTCTTGGTGTGCAAAAATTTTTAGAACTAGGCTATCCATGGACTACAAAGACTGATACAGACGGCCCACGGAGGAGGATATACAGCTGACTGGAGATGGGGAAGGGGGGCAATGAGGAATTGGGAATAACAACGCATTGTTGGCCCACTAAACAATGTAACTCATGGACAATAAAAAAAAAAGAAAAAAAATTTTAGAACACACAAAATAAGTTTCTTGCTTGATTATAAAGAAATCAGTATCATCCTACAGAAGCTACTTTTTACATGAAATTCAGATTTTTTTAGAGAATGCATAAGGAAAACAGCAACAAACCTTTAACTTGTGGTCAGGGAGACAATACAGTGCTTCTCCTGTGTGTCTTTGGTTGAATAAAAGATGGGAAATTTGGCTCGTGTTTAAGGTCCATGTTATATACAACACAGCGCCACATTGGGCAAGGCATGCTTACCCTGAGAGAGAGGCTCATGGCGCAGACTCGGGCTGAGGACGTCCAGGCCCATCTTCTCTCCCGGGCTCACTGACTACAAGCCAACAGGACTTGTTTGCATAGGGAATCTCCATTCTTGCTCTTTTAACATTCATTTGATGAGCAGGTATGATTGAATTCACTTCAAGGGACTGATTTTTATGATGCAACTCTATTGAAGAATTTAGTTTATTGATCAATATACACTTGCTTCTGTTCTCTTGAATCCTGCCATGCTGCAGACAAGGAGCAGAGACAGACACGAGACCAAGCCTGAAGATCACAAATCAAGTGTGGCTATCGCCTTACGAGAACGGGACACATTTCTTATATAAAAAACAACCCTTGAGAACATAAATCAAAAAGCTCTGTGACAGTGCAGAGCGCTATGGCTGATGGCACCCAGCTCTGACAGGGTGGCGGGGGAGGAACCGCTTCTCAGGGCTGCCTTGTGGCTAAAAGAAAAAAGCACATGGAAGTCTCTATCATCACGACGACCCAGAGGCAGTGTGTGCTGAGGGTTTATTTGGTACGGACATTTGGATCTGAAGCTGAGAGACAAAACCCCACGAAAGAGAAGAAAATACTGACATTGTAGAGCATAAAATAGGTGACAGAGATGTTCAGCTGACTGGCCAAGTCGGTATACGATTTCTTTGCTAGAACAACTTATTTCTTCCACATGGTCACTGTATAAAGTCCACTGCAGCTTCACAGACAAAAGCGCTGCCAATCAAGGGAGGGAGAGAGGCATCAGGGAGAGGAGGAGCTCAGGGCATGAGTCGCAGACACCAAGCGGTGCAGTTAGAGATCATTCACAGGTAAATGCCACCAGAGCCATTACGTCACCCCTCGCTGCCCTCTCTTCATCAGTCACGGCACTTGGACTCTGAGGCAACCCAGCAAGAATGTGTGATTTGCAGAAAGCAGGGAGAGTCTCAGGACACACGCTCAGCATAAAGAAAGCAATCTGATCCCAAACTACCATTTCTGGCATTTCCCTTCATTTAAATAATACTTTAGAGGAGAAGCTTATGGAGGGGATGTGAAACTAGAGATTGAGCCATGTGTCTAAAGGCCTGAAGAATTCATCATTTTGGATGAATCACTACAGGCTTTTTGGATGATCTTCAAGGTCGCTCACAGCTCTACAGTGTTGTCATTAGAAGTTCGGGACATCACACTCAGACAGTGGGCAGATGAACATTGTTGCAGTCAGCTTTCTAGATGCTGCGCAGAAAGAACCCAAGCAAAAGCGGCTTGTGGAGGAATGGGTTTATTTGGCTTAAGGACTCGAGGGGAGACTCCATCCTGGCAGGGAAAACGATGGCATGAGCAGAGGGTGGACATCACCTCCACCACAGCACTGATAGGAATGGGTTTATTTGGCTTAGGGACTCGAGGGGAGACTCCATCCTGGCAGGGAAGACGATGGCATGAGCAGAGGGTGGACATCACCTCCGCCATAGCACTGCAAACAGCGGCAGGAAGGTGTGCCAAACACTGGCAAGGGGAAGCTGGCTTAGAACCCCCATAAGCCCACCCCCAGCAACACAGCTCCATCGAGGTTGTAAAACCCAAACTGCCATCAGCTGAGGATCGATCTATCAGAACACATTCATTTGTTTGTGGGGGACACCCGGATCAAACCAGGACAGACATAAACACTCAGTGAAATAAGCCAGGCAGAGTAAGCTGTACTTCTCAGCCACGCGAGTCACTCAGCGCTTTGGCTACTTCCAGTCTGAGTGATTATTAGCTTCGCACAAAATTTTGTAGAAACTGATCATTAGGAACTGATGGTTCTAGAAAACTCTCGATTGTTCACACCCAAGATTACAGAAAGACTTAATACTCTCTAAACCATAAAATTTAAGCCATGCTCATCAGGGTATATATTAATACTAGTTTTCTGTAGGACTAGTGTTCTCAACAAGAAGTTGTAAGGGATGCTGTTGCAGTCAGCTTTCTAGTTGCTGCGCAGAAAGAACCCAAACAAAAGCGGCTTGTAGAGGAATGGGTTTATTTGGCTTACAGACTCGAGGGGAGACTCCATCCTGGCAGGGAAGACAATGGCATGAGCAGAGGGTGGACATCACCTCCGCCACAGCACTGCAAACAGCGGCAGGAAGGTGTGCCAATCACTGGCAAGGGGAAGCTGGCTTATAACCCCCATAAGCCCGCCCCCAACAACACAGCTTCATCGAGGTTGTAAAACCCAAACTGCCATCAGCTGAGGATCGATCTATCAGAACACATTCAATTGTTTGTGGGGGACGCCTGGATCAAACCATGACAGATGCGAAAAAAGTAAAGCACAATTTTTCACTTCAAAGGGATATTCTAATCCTTTTTATGACATGCGCAAAGTTTGGGAGCTTGGGAGAGCACCCACACCATCAGCCCCAAACAAGGGCAAAGTCCGTAGAGACACAGGCTTACAGCACAGAATGGGCTCAAGCATTCGGAGCCCCGGTACTGGAAGAGCTGCGATCAGCCTCCAGAAAGGGCTGCTTCCCACAAAACTTGGGAGGAAACTGACAAGTCCAGTGGAGACGGTGCCTCCCTCCAGTGGACACGGGAAGCGGCTGGGAGGAGAGAGGTGACCCCTGTGCATCTGGACCAGCATTCACCGGACACCTTTCATTGTTCAGATGAGTGATTTCTGAAGCTTGGATTTCTGAGACAGGCGCCGGGTTAAATTCAAAAGCATCAACCTACAGGTATTTTAAAAACCTTGGCCGCATTGCAATAAGCACTGCTCCTCTTGGGAGGGAACAGGGTAGAAAGGGAGAGGACGGGACTTGTCTGACAAGAAGACAGGACCCAACTAGATGCAGCATGCCTTCCCATTCCTTCCCTGCCCATCCCTTGCTAATGTTCTGGCTGACTTTCTTCCTACCCAAATCAATCGGATATGTACGATGCTAGAGGAATAAAATATCAAGTCACCATTCCCAGATATACAGCTCAGTTGGCTTGTTCTTTTTTAAAAATTTATTAATTTTCAGGTTTCTGATTATTAATGGTGTAACTTTTTAAATATTTTATTTATTCATTTTCAAGCAGAGAGATACAGAGAGAGAGAGAAAGAGAGAGAGAGAGAGAACACCAGGGCCACCATCTTGTGGGTCTGGCTTATGTGGGTCCTGGAGAATTGAACCTGGGGCCTTAGGCACTGGAGGCAAGTGCCTTAACCGCTGAGCCATCTCTCCAGCCCGGTGTAACTTTTTTGATCAAATAGATCAGAAATCAGCCAACTTTCCCCCCAAAGTTTAGAGAATAGTCTTTAGTCTCCGTGGCAACTCCTCATCTATAGCTATAGCTATAAGTTGCAATAAGAGCTTATGTACCAAAAGGTGAGGTGTTGCCCTGGCCTTCAGGTCACTGTTCGTGTCTAGAGAACTGAACTGGGAACCGAGAGAGGGCATCACTGGTACCACATTTATTATGTAAATCTAATCTCTGATTCAGAGACTTGGCCTCTGTGAGAACTGCCCTTCATGAGTAGAAATAATCAAACCCCACTTTGGCGAAGAATGTAGGTATATATTAGTGAAAGGTTAATTCAAAGAGAAACAAACATTTGAAAACATCCACCACTCAGAAATGAGATTGTCTTATGAAAACGTAAATCTGAACAAAATCAATGTGTCATCCTCACCTTCCTCCTTTCCCCTGCCTGGGCACAGCGCCAGCCGTAAGCTTTGAACGCATGTTTACATATAACAGTTACTGAATAACAAACCCACTCTCAAAAGTTCTTTTTATATCATCTTGTACATTAATTGTGCACACTTTATAAAACACTTCAAAAGATAAACACCTAATTGTCAACAATGGTTATGCTTGAGGCATGGGGTTAGAACTTTCGCATTTATTTTTAATTAATTGGTTAATTTGCAAGCAGAGATATAGAGATAAGAGAGACAGAGAGAATGGACATGCCGGGGCCTCCAACCACTGCAAATGAACACCAGATGTCCACTTTATGGCATCTGGCTTTATGTGGATTCTAGGGAATTGAAGCCAGGTTGTTAGGCTTTGCAGGCAAGCACCTTAACCACTGAGACATTTCTCCAGCCCAGAACTTTCAGTTTTTTTTTTGTTTTCTTTTTTTTTTAAATACTTTATTCATTCATTTTTCAAGCAGAGAGATACAGAGAGAGAGGGCCACCACCTTGTGGGTCTGGCATATGTGGGTCCTGGGGAATTGAACCTGGGGCCTTAGGCACTGGAGGCAAGTGCCTTAACCTCTGAGCCATCTCTCCAGCAGAACTTTCACTTTTCACAGCAATGTTTGAATTGTTTTAACAGGTATCTAAAACGTTGTGAATTTGATTCTTTGGTGTTTCTTTATTCGAACCGTAAACTGATGGGATTCTGGGACGGTTTTGTCAGCCTGTCTTCCCTCCTCCAACTCAGCACAGCGACGGTCACTCATGCCTCTGGGAATGCAGCGGACACGGACTCACCAGTGGCACCGACGCAGAAGTAGGGGTAGAGAGAGAAGGAGCGAGAAACAAACGATAAACTAAACAGACTGGGGGAATGCTGTGCCCAGGAATATGGCGGAGGCGCCTCTGACCAACTTCGTTATTTCTACAAACAAGGTCACTGGCGAATAGCAACAGAGAAGGTGAAAAACAGGCTGAGGTGTGAAAGATAAGGAGGGAGGGAGTCAAGCAAGTTCAAGGCGAAGTGCAGTGCGGCCTGGCCTTGACTCTGGGATGTTGTTTTCAATTCTGATTTTGCGTTAGAAACGCTGGGAACACTTTCCAAAACTACTCTCACTTGGTCTTCTTGCAGGCCAATACCCCTGGCCGTAAAGTCTGTATTTCTCTTCTTTTCAGTTTTATTTCTCCCTCCCCGAAAGTCAGGACTGAGAACCACTGTTCTAGAACTCAGACAGCTCTGTATGCACGTGGATGGAGGGCCTCAGAGAGCAGAGACTGACTATGCGTAAAGCTGAACTGTAACACTGTAGCGTGGTGTGCGTGTTTTGGCTCAATCTAGCAGATTCGCTAATGCACTGCTCGGAAATGGGGTGAAGTCCTGAGGACTCTCCCTTGCCACCAAGTAAGAGACCGTAGAAACAACTGATCTTTTAATTGGGACCTCTTGCTTGAGGCCCTGGAAAAAGACTAGCCAGAGGCATGGCCCCCCTCAGTAACAACATACTAGGGCCAGGAGAACCGGGCTGAGTACTAGGCTCTCCATGGTCCCCTGTCACAAGGACTGATCCAGATGACCCATGGAGGAGGTTATCCAGCGGATTGGGGATGCGGGAGGGGGCACTGGGGAATTGGGGATAACAACTCATTGTTGGCTCACTAGATAATGTAACTCATTATGGACAATAAAAAAAATGAAAAGCAAATGAACCATCAAGTGACAGAGTCTTTCATGTGTTTAGCCAAGGGCTGATTGAACCGGCTAGGTTCTGAGCTCCTCCTTGAAGGCCAACAAATTCTCTGACCCACAAGAAGCAGATCCCAAGGCAAGGATTTGGTCTACACAGACTGATGTACACGTTTTCATGGTCTCATCTCCACTCACTCAACGCTAAATAAAATTGGTAACAGACAAAGACAGCAATCACCACTGGAATTTGCTGATAAATTAAATAGTTTTAGGCAGTTGTTACAATTTCCATCCATCCAGACAGGCAGCGTACGGACAATGCTACACACATACTTTCTCCTTTACACTCAAGTGCAAGGGGTATTCATGCCTCTCGTTCCAGGGGAGAGAAATGACAGATACAATTAGAAGAGAAAATAACATGTGCCTTATGTGACACAGGTCCCCTCTTCTTCCTGCTTGCTAACTCTGGACTCTGTACAGAATGGAAATTATTATGCTTCCTTTCTCCCTTCCTCCTTTTTTGGGGGCATTGAATATTGACCTTAGGTTATAACACAGGGGAGACACCTGAGCTATACGCTCAGTGCTTTAAAACTTTTATATTTTGAGACAAGTTCTCACTAAGTTGTCCAGAGTGGAATGGAACTTGCGACCCTCCTGCCTTACTCTCTTGACCAGCTGGGACTCTTGCACTTTCTACAATTTCTTAAATCTACTTTCTTAACTAGAACTAGTCTTCCTTACTTTTTCCTCAATACACAATAAAATCCATGCCATCCAGTTGGATTCAACAATTGTAAAATGAATCAAATATATATAAATACTAGGGATAGGATATACAGCAGAAGCGCCTATGAAAACTCAGGAAGGTTTCACAGAACAGTGATATCATAGCTGAGTCTCAAACAACAGGCCAAAAATCTCACGGTGGAGGTTTTCATCGGATGAGTACTTCAGAGCGTCTCAAAGGCATTGGAGAGCTGCTGAAATTTTCTAGGTTGGGGAGCAGGGAGAGTGATTCAGTCTTGTACAAGTCGACTCTGAAAGCATTGTGGAATATTGAATGTGAAATATGAGTAACTTCAGGGGACGAACAGGCGTGTTATTGCCAAGATAAGTTGAAAGAGGTTCTGGGTGCTGAATTAACTGACAACAAGGGACTTGCTGAGCCTTCTTGGCGTGTGTGTTTATGCAGCCACCCCATTTCCAAGTTCATCTGTTCTCCTGAAGCTTATTCCTTTGCTCACATCCCCTTCTTCACTATCACTGCCACCAAATTTGCTCTGCTGTGTTCTAATGTATGCATTGGTGAGCTAACAGATCTTTAGGAAACAAGGTTGAGCTCCATACCTACCAGTTAGTTAGATATGGGGGGAGGGGGAGAGGAGAGAACAGAGGAAAGGAATAAGGAGAGAGAGATAGATGATAGATGATAGATAGATAGATAGATAGATAGATAGATAGATAGATAGATAGATAGATAAAGAAGGGCCAGGGCATGCACTACTTTGTGCATCTGAATTTATGTGGGTACTATGGAATTGAACCTGGGCCATCAGGCTTTGCAAACAAGAACCTTTAACTACTGAGCCATCTCTCCAGGCTCACTTAACAATGACGGTCACTGCAGATTCAGGAGGAGAAGTTCATAAGTGGCTCCAATCACTGTTGGCTGAAGACAAGGATGAACACAAGCACCTACGTACAAAAAGACAGCAAAGAGACCTGGAATGAAACCCTAGAAAGCATTTAAGGAATGGACGGAGGATGGGGCAGCAAGGGAGGCAGGAGGAATAAAAATAAATGAATAACTAACCCTCATACAATACAGTAGGGAAAGAGGAGTGAAGGGATCTCAGATGCCTAGGGATAACGTAGAAAATGCTGGAAGGTTGAGGGAAGAACAATGATTGTTGACAGGCATCTGTGGGTGTCACTATGAAGATGTCCTCTGCAGTGGCGCTGTAGTACTTGAGGCTGAAGAATGAGCTAGAATGGATGGAGGCAGATGGAGCCGACCCGAGGAAAGGGAAGGACAGGAAGTATAACTAAGGGGCAAGAGAAGACATTATTGTTCAGAAGGAGGCCTGTAGAGCTTAAGGGAGCTTTCTCTTATCCCCACCCTTGTTAAGATAGAAAAGACTGCACATCTCACTTTAGGTTGAGGAGAAAGGGATGGTAAATCTGTAGGTATGATGGCTAAATTTGTTGTCAACTTGATCTTTTTAATAATCTTGGGTGGGTCTCTGATGTTCACAGGAAGGCAGCCCTCTCAGTAGGGGGGCAGGGTGTGAGGAAGCTCAGGGAAGCTAGAAATGAACATCCCTTCTTGGGAGGGCAGTGCAGGAAGAAAATTCCATAGACTCAGGAAGCCAACAAGTCTGGGATAGGGTTGCAAGACCTCACCCTAAGGCTATATAAAGGGAAAAAATCTCCCCCTGCCTACCTCCCTGCCTGCCTGGCTGCTCGCTGGTGCTTGTATATCTCTTGGTCGGCATTAGAACGGCGAAGCTTCCTCAGCCTTCCAGCCGGGACTGAAGACCAGTGTCTCCCCAGGAAGCCTTTAGGCCAGCAGTGCTGGATGGGGACTGCTGAGGCATCCAGCCATGTGGATGGAGTGGGGACAAATTCCTTGACTCTCAGGCTTGCAGACCGCTATCGTGGGACTGCCGTGAGCTAATCCAATAAACCACCTTTTTGTTTACTACCATTCATTCTGTTGGTTCTGTTCCTCTAGAGAACCCTGACTTATAGAGTAGGTAAACCTCATTGCAGTTGCAGATGTCTATTTGAGGGGAGATGAGCAGGTCATGGAATTAGGAATGTGAATCAGAGGCTGGGGAGATGGCTGAGTGGTACCACATGGTTATCAGGAAGACTGACAGTTTTGCATTTTTTCTTTAAGTAGCTCAAAAAATTCTCAAACTATGTGCTCAAAAGGGGTAGCTAAGAGATAAGAGGAGAATGGAAATGCTATAAAAGCTATGGAGCAACAAAATTTCAAACTGTGAATCAGTAGATGGTATGTTTCTCCTGGAAAAGTTTTACAACTCCCACATGTTACTTCTCTTGGGAAATGTGTCATTCCAAAAACTCATGTTCTCTGGGTATGTATATAAATAAAACCCTCCATTCATAAAATGTGTTGGCATAAAAGTATTTTAGCATACACATACAATAGATTAAAACTTATCCCCAAAGTATTTTTAAAACTACCTTATAGTGAGAAAACACGATGAGAAAATATCTTCAGATCTAAAGCAAGGATATATAAGATAAAATTTTCTTTTTACAAAAGTGTAATGCCACTTCATCTTGACTATAGATATAAAAATATTGAATCCACATTTAAAAAGTACATTTTTTTCAGAATGCATTATATTTTAACTTACATTTTAATACCATTTGCATAACAGGATGACATATAAATTAGGTAGCCCAATATTTGGAATTTATTAAAGGGAAATAAAGACCTTGTTACCTTATTCTGTTTCTTATCTTTTTCACAAATGGTCTAGTTTGCATAGCTGTATACACTGTTTTTGCATGTGTACATGCGTGCTCACACGTGTATAGGTGCCCATGTGCGTGTGGGCTATGTGGAGGCCCAAGGTCAATGTCCGAGGTATTCTCAAAAGTTCTTTGTCTGAGGGCTGGAGAGATGGCTCAGAGGTTAAGGCACTTGCCTCCAGTGCCTAAGGCCCTGGGTTCAATTCCCCAGGACCCACATATGCCAGCCCCACAAGGTGGTGGCCCTGGTTCTCTCTCTCTCTCTCTCTCTCTCTCTCTCCTTGAAAATGAATAAATAAAATATTTTTTAAAAAATGTTCTTTGTCTGATTTTTTGAAACAGAGTATCTCACTGAATAAATAGCTCACTGATTAATTCTAGACTGGATAGTCATCAAGCCCCCAAGATTCTGCTGCCTCAGCTTCTTCAATGCTAGGATTACCGACATGCACCTGGCTTTCACATGGGTCCTGGGGATCCAAACTTGGGTCTTCACGCTTGCACAGCACTTTACTGACTGAGCCGTCTCACAAGTCTCAGAGGTTTTTTTCTTCTTTATGAGAGAGAGAGAGAGAGACAGACAGACAGACAGACAGACAGACAGACAGACAGACAGACAGAGACTCTATGGATGTGTCAGGGCCTCTTGCCTCTGTAAACAAACTCCAGACCAATGTGCCACTTTGTGCATCTGCTCTACATGGGTACTGGGGAATCAAACCCAACGGCAAGCAAACACCTTTAATTACGGAGCCACCTCCCCAGCCCCAAAGGTTGTAAATGTTGATCATTCTGTATAATTCACTTCAGAGGAGGTGACAGTAAAAATAACGGTTTTCTTCCCCAATGGGAAGCTTTAATGTTTCCCTGTTACCTTCTCTTCTATCTACTGGAGGAACTAATGCTGAGCTGAACCTGATAATTATGTACAAGTTACCTAAGGATTTCAGTGTGAAACCAAGATTCAGAAGCAGTGAGGTACCCAAATAAGACTTTGGAAGATTTAAGCTCAAAAGATGGTTTTGTTACCTTCATAGTGACACGTGACTCGCTTTCTAAATAATACACTTCTGAAGATCAAAGAACAAGTGAAATCATTTCATATACTTCTAAAGAAATTAATTATTTTGTAGAATGACTCATTCCATTATCAAAAGCAAAACAAAACAAAATAAAAACCCCAAAACCAACTTCACAGGGGACACTTGCATACCATTCTTCAAGCCTTTGGAGCCGTGTACGATGGCAAACATCTCCCAATGCACGGGCAGGACTACAGACTTCGGAGATTATCTATTTGTGCTAAGAGCACAGCCTCTCTTTAGTGAGACACAGGCTGCTTATGGTTGTGTGGAAATTTTCCACTGCATTGGAACCACTGTATTCTGTCAAGAAGGTGGAGGAGGGAAAGAATTTTCTTGGTCATCATTAAGAGCTCCTGACCCTCAGAGGCCTTTGTCCTTACGGGAGCTCACAGACCAGATTTCATTACTTTGTCATTGATGACATTATTTTCTAAGCATTAACGTTTTATTTAATTTAATTCTTAAGACTCCCTGCCTTTTATTCCCACCAAAGTGTAAAAGCTACTTAGAAGTGTCTTTATGCTTTCTCACTTGCTCTATGCGTAGGTGGAGACAGGAAACATTTGTGGATAAAAATATAAAGGGAATATAAAGGGAAATTGTTGCTCATTCCACCTGCTTTATTGATTGGCTGATTTTTGCTTGTGTGCATGTGTATATATATACAAACCTATGGTGTGTGTGGTATATACATGTTCATGAGCCCGTGTGGCACCCTTTGTGCTCACGGTGGCCAGAACAGAACTTCAGGTGACTCTCCATGGCTCTTCTGCTGATTCTTACTTGAGTCAGGCGCTCTCCCCAATACTGGTAGCTTCTGTTTGCTGTTTTGAGCTGGGAGTAAGTGCGTGTGGGGGGGATAGGGATAGAGGAATCCCTGATCTCTGTTCCCCTTTGGGGAACAACATTACAGCTATGCCTGGCTAGGCCTAGCTATTTTATGTGAGTTCTGGAGCTTTGAACTTGGGTAGTTTTTGGTCCCCTCAGGTCCTCATGAGCCATCTTTCTTGGGCCCCATTCCATTTTTTGAATGGGATGTCAAAAAGGCACTATCTTTTATAAATACATATGGGATTTTTCTTTCTTTTCTCCTGTCCTACCTCTGGGTATCTGATTAAAAAATAGGCTTTCTACTTTGGCTGCATCCTGGTAAGCTTTGAAACAATACTGGTTCCAGCATTTCCAACTTAGTTGGTTTCAAGTGAAGCACAAGTATTTTTGGGGGGAGACAGAGTCTCACTAAGTAGCCTAGTTTGGCCTAACATTGACAATTTCCCGCTTCAGTCTCCTAAGTGCTAAAGCGCTTCTATTTTAAGAAGCCCCGAAGCAACTCTGATTGTAGCCAGGGCTGTAAAAAGTCACTGTCAGAGCACATATTAGCTACTTACTTAATTTATTAATTTGAGTTGAAATCGGGAGGAGGAGGCATAATCAGGGCCCAGGGACCTTGCTGAAATCCCTAGTCCATGCTTAAGGACATGAATCTCTCGGTGTACCATGAGGGGATGGGTGAACAGATGTGGTTAGTTTGATGAATGAGTGACTCGGTTTAGTTGGTGAGTTCTGGTTGCTGGCTCAAATGCTGATACAGAAACAGAATCTCTCTCTCTCTCCCTCTTTCTCTCTCTGTTTCTTACATTTCCGTTTTAACTGCTTTTGTACATCTCATCTGAACAATAGCTTGTTATTTCCACCCTGACAGTGTCTAGCCTTTATCCCATCAATTGCACATGGGCATACTGAAATTTTTAAATTCACTCTTTGTGTCGTAGGGATTTATATGTGAAAAGTGCTAATAAGGATGAGATTACATTAATAAATATATATATTCCATGACTAAAGATGTTTCAGTGTATGGAAGCAGAGTCGCTTGCAGAGGGCAGGGCAGGGGACACTGGAAGAGGGTTCCAGCTCCAACCAAGGACCGGAGTTGATGGTTGGCGTCAGCTGGGGAGCTGCTGGGACAGCACTCCAAACACTGTGGGGGTCATGGTAAGTAGGTGCTGTGATGTTAGAAGGGAAGAAATACTCTTCTTGTCTCCCTCACTCCCTTCCATAGTTTGAGAGAGTCTCACTCTAGACCCATGTTGGTCCTGAGACTCACTATATACTCATGCTGGCCTTGAACTCAGCCTCCCGAGCAGAGGACTGGGATTACAGATATGCACCACCACGTCTGGATATTTATCCTTTTTTTTTTTTTTGTATCCTAAGGTCAAGAATTCTCTATGATGGCACTATTGGCATTTTGGACTAATCATTTGTTGTGCAGGGTTGTTCTCTGTCCTCTGTAGTGTAGACTGTTCAGCTGTCTCCCTGGCTTCTACTATTAGATGCCACAAAATCTCCCAACCCAAATTGTGAGAACCAAAGATTTCTCCAGACATCTCAGGTAGTGGGAAGAGCAAAATATTCTTTATGACAATCACTCAACAGAGGAAGAATCATGCTCCTCCCATGAAGTCTTGGGCTCATACCCACCTACTTAATTTTAACTCATATTCATTCTCTCTCACTCTTTCTCTCTCTCATGTACAACTAACATTATATCATGTTCTTCCCATTAAAATATTCCAGCCCCAGATGTTCCTGTAAGCTCTGTAGCTCATGTAGCTATTACGCAGTTTTTCCTATGTGAATTTATCAAAGAATTAACCTTCATTAGCACTTCTCAAATATATTGCTATAAATAATCTAAGATAGTGATGACATTTCTTTATTTTTAAAGCTATACAAAAACCCTCCAAGCATATAAGTATCAGTGTTTTTAATGTAAAATGTTATGGCTTTATGGTCATGGAATGAGGGACCATGTAAATAATATAGCAAGATTTATTAAAACGACAATCAAAATCCTCACCCACCTAAGCCCCGGACAAGTCACATTCAATTTACACAGTGATACAACATCGATTAACTGCTCTGTTGCTGAAAGCGCTCATTAGATCTTTTAATTGCAACACACTGATTCTTATTAAAATCAATGATTTACAATTTCTATTCATCCTACTACATAAAAATTATAAATACATTGGAAAGAAATTTTACTATTTCACAACAATTAATTCATTTGTGAATACACTTCTTGTTGTCAGGTTGATTTATAAATTTTATCTCATGAAGTCCTAGAGTCAAAGTACTGTGAGATATATATATTTTTTATATATACATATACATATATACACACATATATGTATATATGCATATATGGTCTATGGTCAGTCACACTCGCTTTAAAACTGATCTTTGAATATAACTACTCTGGTAATAGTTGTCAGAGAAACTCAGATAGTTAAGAAGAAATCTTAGGCTTCCATAATTAGGGACAATAAACCCTGATATTGTTCCCCTCTCCAATCCACCCTCCCTCAACCTCCTCCCCTGTCCTGAAGGTCCTGTGCAGGTAGTGTCAGGCTATTTTTAAGAGCACGGTTTGACTATGCTGTGAGACACCATTTCACTAGGCAACCAATTACATGTTTTTCACCTTTACTTTTTTAAAATAAACTGAGCACCTAGAATGATTTTTACACAATTTTCTTTCTTGCAATTAACTTGTAAGTTTTAATTCTGGTAATCGGTGTCTTATAAGGAAAAGCACATGCTTTAACTAACCCTGTGCCCATTCCTTAAACTTCTTCAAGTCAGCCCTTTAAATATTTATATTACAGAAGAATTACTTTGTTCCTAATAACCTTTTCTTCTAGGAACAAATCAATAGTTTGACTGTGGATTTCTAGTAGTCCAAATTCCTTGCTGCTGTGGTCATGTGTTTGTTAATATTCCTCTTAAAGCGTGCTACTCAGATCTAGATACATTATTCTCTACATGGCTGGAATTATGAAATTATTTCACCTTCTGTAACAAGTAATGCACTCAGTAAGTATCAGTTGAATATGGTCCTTGACTTTATCATCTACTACTGTCCTCAGTCACAGAGAACTCTGAGTTCAGAAAATAGCCTTTGCTATCTCTGCTGTCCACCTCTTTCCTTTCTCATCCCTTCCAAGAGAGGCCACAGTGGATGGCCACAGGGCAAGGGTCATGTACTTGCCAAAGGTGCTCATTCTTTTTGACAACCCCTCGAAGAGGAAAATTCTTGGCGAAGATTCTTTAAGGGCAGAAGTCCCTTGGCATTGCGTGTAATAGCTTAAAGTGACCAGAGGTGACAGCTGGCCACAGCAAAAAAATGTATCAAAAAGTTAATGTAAGGAAAAGATCTGCACGAAGCTTTCGAGTTCACAAGAAAGTGATCCAGGCTCATGAGCTAATGCAGACTGACCGGTGCCTCCTGTTTCTGCTCTGTCATTATCTATCAGTAATAAATGGCTTAATCCTAAAAATATATTATGTGGCTTTCATTCTTGGCACAAGATTCCATGTGGAGAGCAAAATAGAGCCTTTAATTTTGTATGACAGGACAGTCTACATAAGAAATGAATTGCTACTAGTAAAACTATACTCAAAGACTCCATCCTTGGCTCCCAAACAATCAAATTCTAACTTCATTTTTAAAAAAGTTTGCCTAAGAGTTTGTGATTATGTCCAGAAATCTGGGTGAGTTTTTGTACCTGGGCTCTTAGTCTTTTGTCTTGCACATTACACGTGAATACACACACACACACACACACACACACACGAATGACATACAAATATACACATTCTTTTGTCGTGCCGATTATCACAAAAGGTGACATCAGCCAATGAAACAACAAAATCTATGCGCTAACTGATTCCTGTCGTATTGCCTGAGGGTGTTCTCTTCTGGCCTCCTTCAGGCCTCGCTTCCTCTGGTGTGCTCTGTCTCAGGAATGTCTGCTCCTCGTGCTCACCATCTGATCTGACTGTCTTGGCAACTGTAGTTGAGTCATGCGAATGCTGACTTGAGCATCTGGGAATGGGGTTCTAGGTTGCGCTACACTGACACATATATCTTGCTGGGTTTCTGTCATAGTTCACACAAGTTAGGGAACACTGTCTCTGGGGAAGTCTCAAATAATGGGGGAGGTAAGGGAGAGACTGACTGGAAAATGACTTTCAGCCGCTTTAATCCATTCATTATTGCAGTCAAGGTTTCGGATGGACATAAAAAACCAACTTCTCTCATATTCAATAGAGGAGGCAGGGAGCACAGAGTATATGAGTATTTCAGAGACGTCGATCATGAAAATTCTTGCATGGTACTTGTATTACCTTGATGTAACAGACTGAAAACTACGCTCAGCATAGCTGTCTTCAGCTACCAGCCTATATTACTTGGGTTTGTTTAGTATTATGTATACATCACTATTCCATAGGGCTGGGCTATTGAATTGTCATCAAATTTTATAATCACATTAAAAAATGAGGACATTTTATGGAATACTCCATAAGGCATTAGCAGAGGCTTAGAAATGAATGCTTATCTGGTTACTTCCATGATTAAATACTTCAGAGATTCTGAATCAAATTAGCTGAATAAAATTGTGTTCTTCCCTCATACTTATTATTAACATGTTGCATGAGAAATGTGTGAGCAAGGCAGGCGTACAAAAAAAGGTGCAAAAAGCACACGCGTCAAAATACATACCATTTCTCTCCTTGAGTTTCTTAATCTTGGGCTGGAGAGATGGCTCAGTGGTTAAGGCACTTGCCTCCAGTGCCTGAGGCCCTGGGTTCAATTCCCCAAGACCCACATAAGCCAGACAAACAAGGTGGTGGCCCTGGTGCTCTCTCTCTCTCTCTCTCTCTCTCTCTCTCTCTCTCTGAATAGAAATAAAAAAAAAAAAGAATAGACACGAGACATGGAAGGACTGGGAAGACAAGGAACTACCTGAGGGGAGGAGAGTTGTTTGCATCCTCTATCTCGACTGGAACCTGGGAGCCCAGGCTCGAGGACTCGGCAGTACCGGGCCAGGAGGCTAGGGAAAGGTTAGAAATGGTGAAAATATGGAGGTCCTGGTCCAGAGGCCATGAGCTCCAGCACAGGCAACAGTGCTCTGCCAGGATGCTGGGTAGAGAGAGAACTCCAGACAAATGGGAGTGGCCATTTGTGCCTCCTCCCTCAGCCCAGGACTCCAGGCAGGCCTAACGTCTGACTTTTACTCTTCCACCAAAGTTCACATCTTCACGATGCCTTGTCTGAAAATCCCAGCAACCAGGGTGCCAAGGCAGCGTTTGATATGAGACAAGCAGTGTGTCAAGCAAGATAGAAAAGCAGACACAACTTTACGAAGTTTTCAGTCCTAGATTATCTATTAGGAAGGCTTAAGTTTTACATCAACCCAATTCCAACTCAACCTGGATCAGGTCCGCGATGATAGATAGTTAACATTTTTCAACATCCCCAATGATGCCTGCACCCCAATCTCTGGTCTTCATTACTGCTGTCCAAATTGGGGAAAGATACACCCTTCAGCAGGGATGTAAGTGCACATTCTACGATTGTTCTTTTTCTGAGGTAAGACCTTACTCTAGCCCAGGCCGACCTAAAACTCACTCCCCTAGTCCCAGGCTGGCCTTGAACTCAGACATCCTCCCACCTCTGCCTCCTGAGAGGTGGGATTAAAGGCGTGCATGGCCGACTCCACTATCATCCTAATGGAGTGCCCCCTCTCCTTGACCGAGGCTCTTTCTTATTTAAAGGACGTGGGTATTAATTCCATAAGATCTGCAGGGAGAGAAGCAGGTATTAGAGGTCCACCAACAAAATCGGGCAATACAACTTAAATTCTCAAAATAAGGGAGAGAAGTAGGGAAGAAGGGAGAAAGTGAGAGAGAGGTTGAGAAGAATTTTTCAAATGTATTTAACTATATATTCAGATTTCCATTTATATGAATATACATTCTGATATATGTAATATTCATACAATCATATTGAGATAATATTCACACAAATCAAGGTATTAAAGAACAGACCGGGGCTGGAGAGATGGCTAAGGCACTTGGCTCCAGTGCCTGAGGCTCCCGGTTCAATTCCCCAGGACCCATGTAAGCCAGACCCATAAGGTGATGGCCCTGGTTCTCTCTCTCTCTCTCTCTCTCTCTCTCTCTCTCTCTCTCTCTCTCTCTCTCTCTCTGCTTGAAAATGAATAAATAAAATATTTAAAAAAAAAGAACAAACCGGTATTATGCACACGCACATACATGCAGATCAGTGTTTACCTTCTGGACCTACGTACATGATTAAAAAGGTGTTTTTAAACCAGCATTGAAAAGAATTTTTGAAATGAAATCTTTTGTTACTAAGATGGCCTGACTTTGTCTTTTATCATTCTTAAGAGTGTCATTCCATTCTCACTCCTGTAGGTCTGCACCTGATTTTGTGAAAAGATAAAAGGAAGCTTTTAGTGGTCTCTTTGCAAATTTTCTGGATTGCTTTCAGCTTTCACTGCAAAGCAGTGGAGATCAAAAGACGCTCCTTTCTGAAGTGCTCGCTGCCTTGTACCCGGCCCTCTTGCCACAAAGAAGGCCGTTATTTCCATCCGACATGAAAGAGAATGTTCCAAGGCACAGGTCTGCATCAACACAGACCTGACAGGATTTTCTCACCCATCCATACTCAAGGGCGAACATTCACACCATTGACACCCAGGGACCCTCAAGTGCAAAAACCATGGTTGGGACGGGTGAAATCTGGCTTTCCCATGCACCTCCTGGCTTCCCCCAGACCTCCAACCTCTCCCAACAGGGTGGTGACATTCCACAAGTCCAGAAAGATCTCACGACTAGCCTTGGAAACCTGAACCACTATTTACACTGGAAACAAGGCCTGGGAGCAGCTGTGCCCAGCAGCGCTGGGGCAAGAAAATTGGCCGTCTTGCCAATTCGTTAGTATTTTATAAGTAATGGATTACCAGCACTTGGACTGGGAGCGTTCTGTGCTGCTACTGGACCTTGGCTTCTCAGGCTTCCTGATGAATTTGTAACCTTGTAATTCCACCATGGCATTAGTTTAGATCCCTAAAATCCAAGTCAACTTGGCAAATGAACAAAACGACGGTACCCAAGGGGTCAAGTTTATTTTAGCCTAGGGAGATCCGTGACTGGTTTTGTTCCCATTTCATCGCCTAGTTTATTTTATTGTTTTTTTTAAAAAATATTTTATTTATTAATTTTCAAGCAGAGAGAGAGAGAGAGAACCACGGCCACCACCTTATGGGTCTGGCATATGTGGGTACTGGGGAATTGAACCCAGGGCCTTAGGCACTGGAGGCAAGTGCCTTAACCTCCGAGCCATCTCTCCAGCCCTCATCACCTAGTTTAGACACAAGGCTTGCAACCAGTGGTTTTTTTTGGTATTTTGCATGTGTGGTAATTTGAATGTATGTCCCTCATAGATTCAGGTGTTTTATTAAAACTGAGTTTGTGTCACTGGGGTGAATCTGAATTCTACCCCTCTGTATGCAGAATTACTGAGGAAAAGAAGGCAAAGAATAGTAAGAGACAGTATGGGACTCATTGAACTAAAGATTGATGTTATCTGTGGCTCTGGCAGGGTCCCTGCTTCCTGTCGCTTGGTGTTTGTAGGCTGCTGGTCGTTTCTCTCTCTGTTTGGATTTATAAATGGGAGCCAGCTTCTTCCTCCATTGATGGAACTTTTCCTGAATCTATAAGCTTGAAATAAATCCCTTCTTCCCCTACACTGTTTGGTTGGATGTTGACCCCAGCGTTGTGGAAATGTTTACCACAGCGTGTGAGTCTGCACCGCCTGTCTCTACAATACTGCTGTACCGTTCCTGTCACAACCAGGCTCCTCAAAGTCATACTGACACACTTACAGCTTAGCGGGGTCATATACGGAGTATATCAGCCACTTGTTGAATGTATTCCTTATGAATATAGTAACTACACTACCCACTCTACCCATAAAGACTATATATATCAAGGTCAGGATATAGGTCGATATAACTCTACTTGCATACCATGCACTAAAATAGTGGATGACTTTTTCGGATGGCCTAAATACTGGGGCGGTGATGTGATCGATCATTCATTCATACATTCATTCGTGCTAGAAAACTTCTCGGCTCCCTTTAATGGAAATAATTTTGTTTTCAGCAATCAAGGCTGGAAGGTGTCCCGGGTCCTATACAACCACACAGGGGAAGCCCTAGTGAAGCTACAGCCCTCGAGGCCTCTGTCCCTGCAACGTTCTGGGCAGTTCCATCCATACGAGAAGTGGCAATTTTGGAAATGAAACTAAGAGCGGATAAGGGATCTGATGCGCTTCCGTCCGCATCTCTTGCGGGACCTATTCTGCGGGTATCCTACATTCAACCTGTATCAATCGGCCTCCTTATCTTTCCTTCCAACTGACTTAATCTCTGTGTGGGGCATGTCTGTGACCTGTTCTTAAACACAAACTGTCCACTGTGGCTGCGTCTTGAGGCATCACAGGAGTGTTCTTTGCTGTCACACAGGTTGCTGAGTCCTATTCCTCTATATGGGTGACAGCTATCTCTCTCTCTAGCCTTTTCCCTTTTGGTCAGATGCTTTCTCACTAATATAGTGTCTATTATCTGCGCATGGTATTTTTGCTCTTCAAATCTTTCAATGGTGAGCTATAATTCAGAAGATATATCCATGTAACAAGACCGCAACCGAACCCGCATCCCTCCACAGATAACATCAATCTTTAGTTCAATGAGTCCCTTACTGTCTCTTACTATTCTTTGCCTCCTTTTCCTCAGTAATTCTAGGCCCATTCTTAAAAACTTTCTTCTAGTTGAGAAAACTGGGCATTCTTCTTCCAGTCAAACACTCCACACATTCATCTCTCCCAGGATCATGTTCTATCAATTATCCCATTTTATTTCCTAAGCATTCAACCTCTCACCGCCTATTTGCTCTTTCCTTTAAGCCCAGAAATCTACTTAAATCTTTCATCAAATTATTCACTAGTTACTTGACTCTTGAGCCTAGGTTGTCTCTGGAAGCAATCATCTTTCTTCTCTTTTGCACTAAGTGATCTGAAAGAGAGGTCTGTGCTCACTACTTCTCCATTCTCGTTATGGGAAACCACAGTCTCACTTCTTTTTTTTTTAAATTTTTAAAAAATATTTTATTTATTCATTTTTCAAGCAGAGAGATACAGAGAGAGAGAGAGAGAGAGAGAGAGAGAGAGAGAGAGAGAGAGAGAGAGAGAGAGCACCAGGGCCACCACCTTGTGGGTCTGGCTTATGTGGGTCCTGGGGAACTGAACCCGGGGTCTTAGGCACTGGAGGCAAGTGCCTTAACCGCTGAGCCATCTCTTCAGCCCCCACAGTCTCACTTCTGCTCTGATCGCCGCACTGAAACTTCTCTGAAGAGATCACCAAGAAATGCCTTATTTCTCTGTTGGGTTCCTTCCTGTTCTCTCGTAGGTTCCTCTTTTTGTGTTGAGCTCTTAAACGCCTTTACTCTGGAACGCTTCATCCTTGAGGTGTGCTTGCTCTATACGTTCTCCTTGTCTAGTTTCACTGATATGGGGTGAGTCCTGGGCAAGATTATTCTCCTACTTGCTGTCACATTATTTTATGTGAAAGATTAAGAACTTCGATTCAACACTTCGTTAATTTTCCCCTAACATCCTAGATAGCCCACTTCATGGTATTACTCAGCAGGAAAGAAGATGGGCTTTATTTATTTTTTTAAAGTATTTTATTTATTCATTTTCAAGCAGAGAGATACAGAGAGTGAGTGAGAGAGAGAGAGAGAGAGAGAGAGGGCACCAGGGCCACCACCTTGTGGGTCTGGCCTTTGTGGGTCCTGGGGAATTGAACCAGGGGCCTCAGCCACTAGAGGCAAGTGCCTTAACCGCTAAGCCATCTCTCCAGCCCAGAAGATGGGCTTTATAGGAAGTCCTCTTTATCACTCCTACCCCACTTGGAGTTCAGGCTAAGACCCAACTTTCTGTAGAATGTCACATTCTATTCAGAGGATAAACCTGGAACTTAGGAACATGTCCCCAGCCACATTCATTTAAAAATTTCCAGATTCATTTCAATTTTTAAGGGAAACTGGGAGAAGCCTCACCCTGCACAATACCTTTTCTAGATCTCCGAGCAAGCACAGACACCCTTGATCTCTGCATCTTCTGGGGTTTGCTAAACAATCTCTACTAGATCTCCCCAATGAACAGCACGATGCTTGGTAGGCAGGTAACCAACACTGAGGCTGGTGAAATGGATGTTTTAGTTTCTTTTCCCTTCAGAAGACCCAACACTTTTCAGTGCCTTCGTGATCTCCAGCCTACTGCTGTGCTTGCCTGTTCAGGAACCTTGTTGCATCTCCTCTTAAGCATGTTGTATCTCTTTATTTTCCATATTTCAAAATCATGTCCATAATAAGCACTTGAAAAATACTGGTTATAGTGAGCTAAAATAAACAGAGAAAACCCCCTCCATTTGTATTTTTCAGCCCTGTCTCTTTTAGTGTTTCTGCAGTTCAGAACTTAGATTTCCCAGGTGCCATCATGACTAGAGTCCCAGTGAGGAAAAGACTGTTCTTCAAGCTCTGCAAGAGCCGCAGGGGACCAAAACTGATTGCGTATGTGGAGCTCCCATCCAGGTGTGGGACTGTATGTATTTCCTCAACTCACGAAAGGAGGATGAAAACTGGGACTTACAGTGGAATAAGAATTCACTTGACCTGCTAGATCAGGATTACGATATTTCCTCCTGCAGTGCATTAAATACAGGCTCTTCTGGCTGAAGCTCATTTCTAACAAGTGAATTCTCATGTCACAGTCAGGAGCTTCACTCTCGAGGTCCGAACAGAGCACTGAGTTCTTTGTGAAGGAAATGATGTAAACACCATGTGATTCGGTAGATAACCTCTTGAGGGAAGTATTAAGGTCAGAGGGAGTATTATTTTACAGGCAGAGAAGCCAGTCGATTTGCTCAGAGTCTGAGGTGGTGGTCAGAGCCAAGAATGTACTCCAAGAGCCCAGTGCTTATATCCATTGCCAGATCTAATCCCAGCTTTTCAAAAAGTCATTCTTAGAGCATGAAGCAAGTATAAGAACTTTCTTTTCTGATCACTTGTGCCGTATCTGTCTTTCTTATCATTTACTTCCCAGTAGAAAACTAAAGGGAATGCAGTGGTGCCCAAGTGCACATCTAACCCTGGGGAAGTGGCAAGGTTCTTCCGGAAACACTTTAACGCAATCAAAGCAGTTCAGAACAGCACCTGCTTGAGGGAATTCAGGTAAAGCAAAGCACCATCAAGTATGGATGCGCCACTGAAGTCACTCTCTTCAATTATGTCTTATATGGGAAGCCTTCAGCGACGTTTACACATCTGACACATTTCATGTATTAGGGCAATTTAAGTCTCTAATTTTTGTTAACAGAGCCCTGCATCACAGCAGCCAATCACAGAGAAGTAGAAATTTGCTGGACTGAAATAACAGAAACACACACACACACACACACACACACACACACACCATTACATAGAAGGGCTCAGGATGATTTCCCGCTCTCAACAGGACAGCAGTAAATTAGGAACAAATATCACAGGAAGGGAAAAGTTTTTATCCTATATGGCTGCAGAGAAAGTTATCCCAGCCAAGTGTGTAGGTTCTAGGTGCTTCTTTTCAAAATAATTCAAGAAAGGTTTTCCTAAATGTAGAACACAGATTCTTTGGCTGCTATTCATCAGCATGTGACTGACTGTTACCAGAAGTGAGGTGCAGAGCTGACAGGAATGAACTATGTGATGCCTGGTCTCTTTGCAGAGTTAAGATTCTGTAACAAATTAAATCTAAATTCTATTCTGGGGCACCTGGTTATTCATATGTAGGAAAAGAATATATCTGGATACATAAAAGGAAGATCAAGGGAAAAAGTCTTCTTCATAGAGTATTGAGTGGCCCCCAGAGAATTTTAAACAAAACAGAGCAAATTAAAATAATCCAACCCAAAAGCAATGTAACACTGCAGTGCAAAGGACAACACTCCAAAAGTCTTATCAATGGGCTGGAGAGATGGCTCAACTGTTAAGGCGATTGCCTACAAACCCTAATGTCCCAAGTTCAATTCCCCAGCACCGACTTAAAGCCAGTGCACAAAGTGGTGCATGCATCCGGAGTTTGTTTGCAATGACTGGAGGCCCTGGTGTGCCCATTCTCTCTGTCTTTTTTCAATCTCTCTCTGCATGCAAATAAATAAATGATAAATCAAAAAAGAAAGAAATCTTAGGGGGAAAAAGGCATATCAGGATCCCCTAGGGCTTCCTTCACAGCACCTCTTGCATCCTGGATGAGGCAATTCAACTTTTTAACTTTAAAGAAACTTCCCATTAGAAGTGGTTTCAACTTTAGATTTATTGCATTTTCCAAGGTTACGTCAGTAGGGCTGTGCACAGTCCAGAGGGATTCAGAGGGCCACACTGTAAACTGTTATAATAAATATTAACGAACCTCATGCCTGATAAAACCTTCAGTCTGTACACATGTATGCATGCACCCTCACAAAAAGGGACTTTTCACCTTATATGGTTACTTTTAAAAATTGATTCTTTTTTCATTCCACTTTGTTGGTCTGCCAAACACAGAGAGTACATTCACTTTGAAAACACCAATTAAATATATTAACAACATGAAAAAATATAAACTGTGGTTCGGAGCCAAGGACACATAAATTGACATGGTCTTGTACAGTGAGTAAACATGAAAGGAAAAACAGAAATTGCTACAACATCCAAAAGGAAGCCCGAACAATAGCCTGAAGTGAAAGTGATCCTCCTTCCAGTCCAGTAGTCTCAACCTAGAGCACAAGCTAGCCATTAAGGAGGCAGGAAAAACGGAGGTAGAAACCAGACAAGGGGCTACAGCGCATTTGGGTCAAGGTCTGCGGAGGAGCCAGGAGCCATTTTCACCTCGTGCTGCAAGCTGGGACAGTCCCATGGGCTTGCAAGTTTCTGTTCAGGAAAGATGCTTCACAAGTGTTCGAATCCTTGCTTTCTTCCCTGGGCTGAACAGCAGCCTGTGATTGCAGTGCGCATCC
Organism: Zapus hudsonius; assembly: GCA_004024765.1. Lineage (NCBI taxonomy): Eukaryota > Metazoa > Chordata > Mammalia > Rodentia > Dipodidae > Zapus > Zapus hudsonius. The sequence continues at coordinate 8,132 of PVHP010006513.1, read as the reverse complement.
AGGTTCTGCTATTTGATTTCTTGAGCCTTAATTTCCCAACCTGTAAAGTGGGATTGCTTAAAGCTACCTGAAGGAGAGTTGAGAGGAATAATTAAAATGAGCATTTTCAAAAAGTGGCTATCTACAAAAGCACGGAAATCTTCACTGGCCTTGCTTATTTAGGGGGAGGAAATACTTCCCTCTGGTACTCTGCAGGTTGAAGTACCACACTTTCTCCATGCTGAACTTAACTTGAGACATGGTGGAGCCAGTGATTATTTCACTGAGAGTTCGTGCAGGAAATCGATGTATGCAGGAAGGAAGCAGCAGGCCTGGCTGGGGGACAGAGCTCTGTTACTGCACCACTCGCAGTGGTCGGATGGGCTTGAGGTCCCAAGCCGACTCATAATCTCACTAGATCATTCTGAAAAAAAAAATCACACGAGTGTAGTCCTTCCCTTTAATTGTTGTCTACACATTGTGTCACAGTCTCTGGAAGCCAATAATTCACTGGAAAGTCACTTTTGGTTTGTGTTAGAGTCTATAAAAAGCACCTTTTGCTACTAATACTTCTTCCATCCCTAATTAGCTGTGGCATTTTGGTTTAAAGATTATTGAATTTAACTTATGAGACTGCAAAATAAAGTTCATATTATTTATGGAAAATAAATTAGAAAGAAATCCAGATGAGTTAGAACTGGACAAAAATTAAATAACTTAATTCCTCTTCATTTTAATGTTTATACAACACACAGAATATTTATGTGTGAGTGAGCGAGAAACTACCTGGACATTTGTGACAAGATATTCTTGAGAGCTTGTCTGGAGGTTCTAGCAGGGGAGCGCAGCTACTCGGATACCCTTGACGGAAGACCGGTCCTCCTCTGTTTGAGGAAGGTCGTCCTCTTCGACCGAGCACACAGCTTCGGGAGGGACGCACGTGGAGCGGTGAGGGAGGAAGGGGACACCCGCCTAGCCAGGCAGATCAGCCAAATCAGCCCTGGCGATCGATGGGGTGACAGATGTCACAGCCAGATGGCCCTCACATCTGACAAGATATTCTTTAAAAGTTACAATTGTAGGGAATGGGAGATGGCTTTTGAGGTGAAAGGCACTTGCTTGCAAAGCCTGATGGCCTGAGTTCAATTCTCCAGTATATATAAAGCCAGATGCACAAAATGGTGCATGTGTCAGTTTGTTTGCATTGGCACCGCGTCCTGGTGCACCCATTCTCATTCTCTCTCTCTCTCTCTCTCTCTCTCTCTCTCTCTCTCTCTCTCTCTCTCTCTGCTTGGAAATAAATAAAAGCATTTTTAAAAAGTTACAACTGTATTGAAGTACACTTTTTCAAAAAAAATTGTATTTATTTCCAAGCAGAGAGAGCTAGAGAGAAGAAAGACAGAGAGAATGGGCATGCCAGGGTGTCCAGCCACTGCAAACAAATTCCAGATGCATGCACCACTTTGTGCATCTAGCTTTATGTGGTTACTGGGGAATTGAATTTGGATTGTTAGACTTTGCAGACAGGTGCTTGAACCACTGAGCAATCTCTCCAGCCGATGAACTACACTTTCTACTACTGTTAAATTTATACCTATTTCAGGAACTTACCTGATTTTTAAAAATGTAGGCATGACAATTGACTGTTTTTACTCACAAGAGTCAGTAATGCAAAACTTGTTTCCAGTCTGTAGATCACCTGCTTAGAAATGTATATTAGCTTCCATTAGCTTCCGATCTGAGAGTTGAAAGTCCTTTGGGTTTCCTAAGTGAAGGATGGGTGTTTCTCATCCATTCTGACGTTCCCATGGCTCCTCCGATGTCTCCTCCTCAGTCATGAGCCTCCCCACAGCCCAGTGCTGGTTCCATGACCCACCTGCAGGCGCTTCAACACACGCACACTGCCCACCGTGCCCCCAGTGCTCCTCCTACCCTTCAGCCTTGCTGAAGTCTCTTCTGAGATTCTATCTGCCTCTACTCATTTCCTTCAGGGATCCCTCCTCCTTCCTTTCTGTAGTACATTCAACATGGAATGTTTCTTATTTTCTCTTAAGTTCCCCAAGGGTGGACTGAATACTATGTAAGCAGTTTCCCGGTGGGCTTCAGTAGCACACAGCCCACTGCAGTAAGGTTCTTTAGGGCTCAGGACTGGGTTCTCTGTCTTCACTGAACTCTCCAAGTTCACGCCTCAGCCCAGAAAGAACTGGGAAATTGATACCAGATGCCTGGCTATTTCCCTCTTTTCTTACTCTTTACTCTGCTAAATTCAAACTAAACTTCCATTCAATTTCAAAAAAGGAGGGGAAAAAGAGCAGATAAGTCCAAATTCATATAGTAATGGAACCAACAAGATGAAGATTTGTAAGAGGAAGAGAAAATAAGCAAGCAGACAGTGGGCAGCTTAGCTTCTAATCCATGGGCTGAACCACTCTGCAGGGCCTCAGAGGCCCAGAAAACAGGTACTGAAGACGGGATTAAAAGCCCTGTTTTGTGCCGTGGGTGTTCTGACAGTGTAACCATACAGAAACAATAAGGATCCTATAGGCATGCATGTATGCATATATATACGTACATAAGCTACGAACTAGCTTTCTGGCTCCGTATCTGGGTTGGGTTGGCCTTTCTTCAACTACATACCTTCTGTTAGTGTTTAGAATGTGAATCGGCGTCATGCATACAATGATGTCGTTCATTCACTCTTTATTACTGTCCTTACTTTTCACCGGTTTGGCCCTGGCTTGTCTAAAAGTTTCACTGCCAAATCGGAAAGCGCCGATGAATGTTTCCCAGTCATTCCTTTGCTTTATACATAATTTTGTTGTTCACTAAAAAACTGACACACATAAGACAAGTATTTTTATTCTTATCCAAGAGAATACGTTCAAGGGGAGAAGAGGAGTCAGAATATGACAACGAGCTTTGAAGGTGGGGAGCTGGGCAGAGAGAGCGCCATTCAGTTCAGTTGCAGAACTCGAGACAAAGAAGACGTTTCTGGATCGTCAGGGACAGAAACTCAACTACATGTGGGCCTGGGAAGTCAGGAAGTGGATGGATCAGAGGGATGTGAAGCTGGGAGAAAACTGGAAGGGGCCAGTGAGTGAGCAAATTTTAGAAGAAAATGGGACAAACAGGCATTTGTATGTATGAAGTTACAGCAGCTTTCAGTTGTTACTGCTTGCCAAAGGTGTGTATATTATTGGACCTGTCAACAGGTTTTCTTGGGTGATGGAGAAGGACAGTAAAAAAAAAAAGACAGCCAACATCGAAGGAATAGCAGGAAAGAAGAAGGGATAGAGGGGAAAAAAGAGGTTGCAAAAAAATTAAATTAAAAACTGCATAGCCTTTTGCAAGCAATGAAATGGCTAGCTGTGGCTATATGTCCTATTCGAGTTCTCAAGCATTGCTAGGATTTATTCTGTACAACTAGCTGACTTCTTGATTCAATTCAGGATACTACAGTCCAGTTCAGTCACTGCTGACTCGCAATTATTTATGGCCCCTTGGGTACAAGTATGAGACAAATGTTTTCTAAAAATTCTTTGCTACAAACATCAATTGTCTTACTTTGTTTCCACTTTTAGAAACAGTTGTGTCGTATCTACCACGAGAAACAAATACTCCAAAGGCCTCACTGTTTACACTCTTGTCATCAACAACTCTAAAAAGCAAGTTTTCTGAGCTGTGCTAAATGGCTTTGCTCCCTCCATTCTGTGTGAGCAAACCACTGTGACTGTAGGAAGGGCTTCTGCTCTGCCCGAAGATTCCGTAATAGAGAAAGAATCACTTCAAGAATAATGCAATCACGTGGTGGGGGAGATGATCCAGAGGCTTGGCCAGGAGAACCTGGCTGAATACTAGGCTCTCCATGGTCCCCTGTCACAAGGACTGATCCAGACGACCCATGGAGGAGGTTATCCAGTGGAGGGGGGAGGGGAGGGCAGTGGGGAATTGGGGAGAACAACTCATTGTTTGCCCACTAAATGTTGTAACTCATTATGGACAATAAATTTAAAAAATAAAAAAAAAGAATAATGCAATCATAGAATTCACTTACATAACTCAGGTGGTGAAGGACAAATTACTTAGTACTTGATCTACCTCTGTTTTCAATGAGAGAAGATACCCCCGGTTTACCATTTCCATAATGTCTTTCTAACAGTCAAATAGATAGTAGAAGACTAACAGGATTTCTATCTAAAGCAATTCTGACTTTTTGGGACCATGGTAACCATAGCTCACGTTTACTGAGAGGTTTTTATGTGCCAGGCATGTTGATAAGCACTTCATAAGAATTATCTCATTTTGTCTTTGCAATAATCCTAAGAGCTTGGTGCTAGTGGGCTTGTTTTATGATGAGGAAACGGAGGCACAGAAAGACTGAGAGCACACTAGTTCTTGTTCTGATCTTAACATTGACACTGTCTGTGTGTGAACTAGAAACAATTACGACAGCTGTCTCACAGCGTAGCTGGAATATGACGTGAGCTTTTGGCCCAAAGGGTGTCTATCTTGAACCTGCTTTCCCAGCTTACAGGCAGTATGAGATATCAGAGGACCTCCCTGGTGAGGGTCAAAAGCCCACTTGCAGTTAGGTGAGCTGAGCACAGAGCCCAACTGTGATGTAGACATCACTTTATGTCTCTGAGCCTCGATTTCTCGGCCTATAACATATGAAGACTATATTTATACCTTACATTTACTAGGGTCTAAGATAAGTAAGCCTCATAAAGAGATTGCATATTGGATCCCTAGTCCTTACAAAGAACTCACTCAAAACATATGCACCTAAACCACCCTGTTAATGGCAGATTAGCAGCTAAAACTAGAAACTGGATAGAAGAGAGAGGCGAGCCAGAGGAACAAGTATAGAATTGTCACAGAAGAATTAGAAATATATATATATATAAAATATTATTTGACAATTCAAATACTATTTAGGTACATAACACTGACCTTTAATTATGGAGAGAAGTACAGAATATCTTACAAATATTTTCATTTAAAATGTCATTAGAACAAACAGGGAAACAAACATAAAACCCTTTTGGTGCATTGCAAGGAAAAGTGCAATACTGGGAAAACTCACCACTACAGACCACACAGTTTAGTGACAAAAAAATCAATTAACTTCGGTCCTGGACTCCTTCCAGAGCTACCCTCTATCGCCCGTTTTCAGGGCACACGTGTAAAGCATCCTCTTTTCCACTGTGCACCAGAAAAACAATTTAAAACGTAAACCTTACAATTATCTTCAGCCAATTCAAATAAAATCCATACGGGACATTTTCTTGTGTTTCCTCTTCAGAGCATTCACAAACAGTTTATTAGTAAACCTAAGGATTGTATGTTTTCTCTCTTCTTATACAAAACTAGAAAACCACAGATATTCTAAGGGAAGCCGAGGTAAAAAGAGGAAATCCAATTCTTTCTTTCTTTGCATGTGTTTCTAAGCCACGTTTCTATGTTCATACGAAGTGTAGCACAGGGTTTCCTAGCACCCGAGGTTTAATAAACTGAGAATGGAAGTGATCTGTTCCATGCGGCTTCTCTCCCACAATGACTAAGCCAACCATGAATGAACTCTGCACCATTCTGAGTTCGAAGAATTGGAAATTTCTGGGCCGGGGGCGGAATCAGCCAGAAAATTCTTTTGTTTCTTGGACTTGAACCGACAAAATCTGCTGGGGAACAGCTGAGGAAAATGTTGGAATTCTGTAGCACAGAAAAGTAATTTGCACATTATGGAAATGCTTTACACATCCATCTAGCTAAAGCCCGCATCATCTCATTGAAACTGCCCTACTCTGCTTTAGGACACTGATTTTGTAATCGGAGACTAGAGGCTCTCAAATAGGAATTGAGCTTGTTCCTCTTTATTAAATCTATGAAGAAATCAAATCAACAGAAGACTGTGGATCACATGCTTTTATAGCACCAGGTGATATTTATGCAACACACACACATTATATATATATATATATATATATATATATATATATATATATATATATATATATATATATTCTCATTAACAGCTTCGAAGTTGTTTCTCCACACAGACAACTCCTGTATCACGGAAATAGTGATTTTGTGAACAAATGTTGACTAAGGGGCAGAAGCAATAATTCTTTCAGATTGACTCCTTCATTCATAAGTTCCATCGCTATTACTTTATAACTATATTCTTTCAGATTGACTCCTTCATCCATAAATTCCATCGCTATTACTTTATAACTATAATTATTCTTTCAGATTGACTCCTTCATCCATAAGTTCCATCACTATCACTTTATAACCGTGTGCACATGTTCATGTGTGCGAGTGGCTGTGTGCCGCAGTGCATATGTGTAGGTCACGGGACAACTTTCAGATGCCAGCCTACATCCACTTCTTTTGCAAGGCAGGGTCTCTCACTGGCAGGCCAGGTGGTGCCAGAGCTTCTGAGGAATTCTCCTACCTCCTCCTTCCACCTCCCCCTCAGTGTGTTGGGATTTCAGAAACCCGTCAAAGCTTCTGGCTTTTTGTCAGGTTCTCAGGTGTGAGTTGCAAGCAGATTTGTGCACTGAGCCACCTCCTCAGCTCCAGCTTCTTTTGAAAGATCGTGTTCTACTGGAATATGGCCACTGCCGTTTATGTGAGTGCATTATATGACTGCTAACTGGGAAGACAGAGATGGAGAGTTGGGGCAGAGGCTATGCGAAGCCCAAAGCATTTAATGTTGGTCCTTGTTGCAGTCAGCTTTCTAGTTGCTGCGCAGAAAGAACCCAAACAAAAGTGGCTTGTAGAGGAATGGGTTTATTTGGCTTACGGACTCGAGGGGAGACTCCATCCTGGCAGGGAAAACGATGGCGTGAGCAGAGGGTGGACATCACCTCCGCCACAGCACTGCAAACAGCGGCAGGAAGGTGTGCCAAACTCTGGCAAGGGGGAGCTGGCTTAGAACCCCATAAGCCCACCCCCAACAACACAGCTTCATCGAGGTTGTAAAACCCAAACTGCCATCAGCTGAGGATCGATCTGTCACAACACATTCAATTGTTTGTGGGGGACACCTGGATCAAACCATGACAGTCCTTCACAAAAAATGTCTGCTGAGCCTTGATAGACAAACCGATAAGTCACTGCATGCAGTTGGGAAAAGATTCAGTGGCCATGCTAACATGTGATGCAGGCTGTGCGTGTGTGTGCACACATGCATGCGTGTGTGCTTGTGGGCATGTGTGTGTATTTGTGCATGTACGCATGTGTGTTCGGGGCTGGTCAGACAGCAATAATATGTAAAATACACGCTTCATTGCTATTACCCATCTTCCCCAATTTAATACTCAATAGTTTTTATGGGTCAAATCCATATAATCTTAGTCAGGGAGGCTGAAAATGTGGCTATTTGATTAATATACTTAAGACAAACTTAGCCAGGCATGGTGGTGCACACCTTTAGTCTCAGCATTTGGGAGGCAGAGGTAGGAGGATCGCCATGAGTTCAAGGCCAGCCTGAGACTACATAGTGAATTCCAGGTCAGCCTGGGCTAGAGAGAGGCCCTACATTGAAAAACCTTAAAAAAATGATACTTAAGGCAAACTCATTCATTCATTCATTCACTCATTCATTCATTCAGTCAGTCAGTCATGCATTCATTCATTTATTTCAGAGAGTATGACGTATGTGAAAGGCACCAGAGACACATGGTAAACAAAGATTCTAAGTCCTGAACTCTTGCAGCTAACAGTTTAGTGGGGGTGGGGAGGGGTGAAGAAAAATCTATAGGTAATAATACACATTTAAGTAAAGTTGATACTGTAATTATGGGTATAAAGATGCTGTGGTAGCCGGGTGTGGTGGCACACGCCTTTAATCCCAGCCCTCGGGAGGCAGAAGTAGGAGGATCGCCGTGAGTTCGAGGCCACCCTGAGACTACACAGTGAATTCCAGGTCAGCCTGGGCTAGAGCGAGACCCTACCTTGAAAAACAAAAACAAAAAAAACAAACAAAAAAAAGTATCAGTTTGGGCCTTGTATTTTAAGAGTTATGCTGGGTGTGTAGTGCACGCCTTTAATCCCAGCACTGGGGAGGCAGAGGTGGGAGGATCACTGTGAATTCAAGGCCAGCCTGGGACCACAGAGTGACTTGTAGGTCAGCCTGGGTTAAGGCT
>PVHP010006512.1:0-60207 GCA_004024765.1 Zapus hudsonius | reverse complement strand
AATGGCCTGCAGGACAAAAATCACATGATCATCTCAACAGATACAGAAAAGGCATTTGATAAGATCCAACATCCCCTCATGGTAAAAGTCCTAAAGAAAGTGGGAATAGAAGGAAGGAACGTATTAACATAATAAAGGTCATTTATGACAAACCTATAGCCCACATCATAGTAAATGGGGAAAAAAGCTTGAAGCATTTCCAGGAACAAGATGAGGGTGTCCACTGTTCCCACTTTTATTTAATATACTGCTGGAAGTCTAGGTTTTATCAATAAGGCAAGAGACACAAATCAAAGGGGTACAAATCATAAAGATTAAATTAGCATTATTTGCAGATGATATGATTTTTTACATAAGGGACCCTAAAGACTCTATCAGCAAATTATTAAAGCTGATAAGCACTTTTAGCAATTCAGCAGGATACAAAAATCAACACAGAATCAGTAGCCTTTCTATATACTAACAACAAACAGGCTGAGGATGAAATCAAGGAAACACATTCCCATTCATTAATTCATAATTGCCTCAAAAAAAAAAAAAGGCACCTTGGAATTAACCTAACCAAGGAAGTAAAGGATCTCTACAATGAAAACCTCAAGAGAGAAATTGTAGAAGACATTAGGAAATGGAAAGATATCCCATGTTCTTGGATTGGAAGAATCAATATTGTGAAAATGTCAATCTTACCAAAAGCAATTTACACATTTAATGCAATCCCTGTCAAAATTCCAATGCATTCTTCACTGAAATACAAAAATAATCTTAAAATTTGGAATCACAAAAAACCTCTAATACCAAAACAATCTTAGGCAATAAAGCTGGCGGTATCACCATACCTGATTTTAAGATATATTACAGAGCCATAGCAACAAAAACAGCATGATACTGGCACAAAAACAGACACGTAGATCAATGGAACAGAACAGAGAACCCTGATGTAAACCCAGACAGTTACAGCCATCTGATTTTTGACAAAAAGGACAAAAATATTCACTGGAGAAAAGACAGCCTCTTTAACAAATGGTGCTGGAAAAACTGGATATCTATATATAGAAGAGTGAAAATTGATCCTTATCTCTCTCCATGCATAAGAATCAAGTCCAAATGGATCAAAGACCTATCAATGTAAGACCAGAAACTAAAACTGCTAGAGAAAAAAGTAGGGGAAATACTTCAACATATTGGTATAGGCAAGGACTTTCTGAACATAACCCCAGTTGCTCAGGAAGTAAAATCACTAATCAACAATTGGGACCTCACAAAACTAACAAGCTATTGTACAGGTAAAGACGATGTGAGCAGAGCAAAGAGGCAACCTACCCAATGGGAGAAAATCTTTCCTAGCTATACATCTGACAGAGGATTAATATCCAGGATTTACAAAGAACTCAAGAAACTAAATAAGAAAGCAAACGACCCAATTTAAAAAAAAGGGGGGGCTACAGAACTGAAGAGTTCTCAAAAGAAGAAATAAAAATGGGCTATAAACATCTAAAAACATGTTCTACCTCCCTAGCAATCAGGGAAATGCAAATTACAACTATTCTGATATTATATCTCATTCCTGTCAGAGAGGGGCATTGGGGAACTGGGGATAACAACTCATCGTTTGCCCATTAAATAATGTAACTCATTATGAACAATAAAAAAAAAATGACAATAAATGCTGGTGAGGATGTGGAAAACTAGGAACCCTTCTACATGGCTGGTGGGTACAGTCATTGTGCAGGTTCCTGAGACAGCTGAAAACAGACTTACCATATGACCCAGCTATAGGGCTCCTTGGCATATATTCTAACAACCCTAGTCTCTATCCTAGAGACGCTCTTCCATGTTTGTTGCAACTCTATTCACAATAGCTAGGATATGGAACCAGCTTATATGGAACTTAGCTGATGAACAGATAATGAAGATATGGTTCGTTTGTGCCGTGGAGTTCTATTCAGCAGTGTGATGGTTAGGTTTTGTTGTCAACTTGACCTTTTTAGTAACTCTTGGGTGGGTCTCTGAGGATGTTTACAGGAAGGCAGCCTCAATAGGGTGCAGGATGTAAAGAAGCTCAAAGAAGCTAGAAGTACATCCTTTCCTGTGTAGGCAGTGCAGGAAGGAAATTCCAGAGACTCAGGAAGCCATTAAGTCTGGGGTAGGGCTGCAAGATCCCACCCTAAGGCTATATAAGAAGCCTATATATGAAGAGATTCTCTCCTTTGCCCCCTCCTGCCTGTTTGCTGTTCTGTGTGTGTTGTGTTGGTGAGTGTTGGTGATGGGTTTTTCTCTCTGCTCGGACCTGTGAAAGAGGACCAGCCTCTTTCACTTTTATGGGACTTCCCCTGGATCTGTAGCTTGAATAAATCATTTCCTCCCATAAACTGTGCCTGGAGATTTATCCCAGCAGCGTGTGGCTGACTACGACAAGCAGTAAAGAAAAATGAAATTATGAAATTTGCAGGAAATGGATGGATCTGGAAAGGATCATACTAAGTAAGGTAACCCAGGACCAGAAAGGCAAACGTCACATGTTGTCCCTCATATAATGGCACATTTTGCCACTAGAAAAACTTCAGTGTCAGGGAGGTTCTGGAGGCCCCCAAAACATTACAGACCATTGCCAAAGCTCTTGGTTGCTCACCAGAATGAGATGTTAAGACCCTACTGCTGAAGACCACACACACAGACTTGGGCTGCAGGTCACTGAGAAATCAGGCTGGGGCTGAGCTGGAAACTTCATGTTAACCAGCTGACAGAAAGCTGGCAAAAGCTATGGCTGCATTCAGCCCTATGGGAGAAAGAAGTCATCAATGGTGGTGAACAGTAGTGGTCCTTGCAAGCCTTAAGATGGGTCAGCCGGGCCAAAAGTGCCAACTGGGGCAATAGTGGCACATCTATTGTGGGGGAAATCAACTGCTCTCTAGTTGGACTAGAGGCCCCACTCCACAGGAGAGAAAGCATGCCTGGTACTGAAGAGCTAGTAAAAACCCTATAGTGGGGGAGGTCATGAGCCCTAGGGGAGTAACACCTGCTGTTGTCTGGCTGAATGCATATATTATACCAACCAAACTGACTTACAAGCACTTTTTTTTTTAAGGGAGCATACTCAAATAATAATGCTACTCTCACTTTTGGCTAGAAAAACCTTCTCTTTTCAGATTTTGGTGACCACTGGGATAACTCAAAAGACACCATAGTGCTGAGAAGTGACAGTAGAGTGTTCAGCACTGGGACATCTCTATCACACTTCCTAAGGCTCAGGGTCTACTGTGGAAGAGGTGGCGGAAAGATTGTAAGAGCCAAAGGAAGGGTAGGACTGCTTACAACTCAAACTTACAGACACAAAAACGGCCTTGATATTCATGATTTTGCAGTGCCTGATAATACCTACATATAATGGGAGAAAAAAATGGTGACACCAAAAATAAAACAGACACCAATTGAGAGGGAGAAGAAAGATGGGGGAGGGAATCATAATGGTTTATGGCCTATAATTTTGGAAGCTATCAATAAAAAAGTAAAAAAAAAAATTCAGTGCTGTGTATAAAATCCAGTGCCTTGTACATTCTAGGCAAATTTTCTATCTGAGCCACATCCCCAGCCAAAGTATGTATATTTTTATAAAATTATTTCAATATAAATTAATTTTCTTTCTTCCTGTTGCTTGAATGTAAGAACACACATGTATGCAGTGTGAAGATAGAGGCCAGAGATCAATCAGTGTCTTTCTCATTCACTTTCCATTTGATTTTTTTGAAATAGCGTCTCTCTCTCTCTCTCTCTCAAAGCCTAGCCCCATCAATTCAGCAGGTAGCCAGCAAGTCCTAAGGACTTCTCTCCATCTCCCTGCCACTGTGATTACCATCTCAGCTTTTACATGGGGGCTGAGATATGAGTTCAGGTTCTCCCTCATGCTTGCACAGCAAACACTTTACTCACTGAGCCCTCAATGTTTTTACTTTTTATTATATAAAATTCTCATTTTTATGAATTTGAAAGTCTCAAGTACAGAAGGGATATTACAATTTGAATTGTGTTTGTCATTTACTGAAATGAGTGATTTTCTTTTCTGCTTACTTGCACCTTACGAAGATAAATTACAAAGTAAAAATTATATAATATTGAAATTCAAAATGCTTACATCAAAATTTGCTAAAAGAAAACTGTTAAATTACTGGTGTGTTTAAACTTGTTATATCTTAAAAGCTCATTTCTATGAAATGTAATTTCTATAATTAATTTAAAGTAACATCTTCTAAAATGTTTACTAGTAAGCTGTATGACTATGAATTTGAAATATTTGCCCTTTTTCTTATTACATACCATCTGTTAAGCAGTAAGGATCCTTTAAGCCCTTTCTGTGAGAAAGTGGAACACATCTGAAAATAATAGACGAATGAAAACCATTGACACTAGAAAGTATGTCAAGCTCCCTCACTGTGTTGCTTCACCTCTGAAAGAATTTAGGATGGCCATGGAAACAAATTTCTTGGTATGCATAATATAGAGAAACTTTCTAGATTAGAGGGGTGGGAAGACCAACCCTAAATGTGGGCAGTACCACCCCATGAGCTAGGGCTGCTGGTCTGTGAGAAACCTGAGAAGCAGTATTCACTAGTCTACCTACTTCCTCTCTGCTGATGTGATGTGAGCCGGCTTCCTGCTCCTGCCATACTTTCCACCTACCAAGATGGGCTCTACCCTGTGGAACTAAATGCTTTCCCTTCCATAAACTGTCTCTGTTTAGGAATTTTATGCTAGCAACAAGAAACTAAATGATACCGAAAACTGTACCAAGAAGTAGGGTTTTTGTCATGATAAACGTGACCATGTTGTTCTTAAGTCTTTTAGAAATGGCTTGCAGGAGGAATGTGGATTTGGAACTCTGGACTGGAGAAGCCTTATAATGTCGTAAAGCAGAGCTTAATGGGCCACTCTGGTGGGAGCCTGAAAGAATGAACAGAAGGCTGAGAAATGTGGAGGCTCAACTCAAGAGGTACCAGAAGGGAACAAGGCTAGAGGCAGTTCTCATGAGATACTCTGGCAAAGAACCTGGCTGCATTCTGATTGTGTCCTGAGAATTTGAATAAAGTTGAATTTAAAAAGCAATGGAGGGCTGGAGAGATGGCTTAGCAGTTAATGCGTGTTTCTGCAAAGCAGAAAGACCCAAGTTCTATTCCCCAGTGCCCATGTAAAGCCAGATGCACAAGGTAGCACATATGTCTGGAGTTCATTTGTGGTGGCTAGAGGCCCTGGTGTGCCCATTCTCTCTCTCTCTGCCTCTTTCTATCTTAAATGAAATATATTAAACAACAACAACAACAACAACAAAACCCCAGAAAAACAACTAGGACTAGAGAGATGACTCAATGGTTAAAGGCACTTGCTTGCAAAGCCAAGGTTCAATTCCCCAGCACCCACATAAGGCCAGATGTACAAAGTGGCATATGCATCTGGAGTTCATCTGCAGTGGCAAGAGGCCCTGGCAGGTACATTGAGTACATTCTCATTCTCTCTCATAAATGTTAACTCTGGTAGGGAAAAAAGTGAGCAAATCTTAAATTTTAGGTCTGACACTTAGGCTGCAATTTTTAAAGATAAGCAAACTGCTTTAATACTGGAACAAGAAGGATGCTTTGAGGGCTAGACCTAACCCACTGAAGGCTCAAGCTATTAAGGATGCAAATTCTTTTACAAGGAAAGGCCTCGAAGATCTCTGCTTCCTAAGGTCAGCATATAGAGGTTACTATAACTGTGCTCCATGGGAGCCAGGCTCCATCCCAACCTGACAGCAGAATTTGGTAGCATTGTCCATGTGGTACTGGTTTTAGAAGAATAAAAGACACAAGGTTGAGCCGCTAAGACTAAGCAACATGAAGCTGAATTGGCAAGGAGAGGGAGTGAGTGAGAGAGAATATGAACGAATGAATGAGAATGGGCATGCCAGGGCTTTTGCCTCTGTAAATGAACTCCATATACACGCACCATTTGCCAGAAGGCTGTGCAAGCAAGTACCTTTAATTGCTGAGCCATCTCTCCAGCCCTAGGAGTGGTTCTTCTTAAAAGTCTAAATCTGAGCTGGGGGTCTAGCTAGGGCAAGACCATGAAGTTGATCCACAACTAATAAATAAAACCACAAATAAAAGCATTCTAATTTCAGTATATGTACAACCAAAGCAAGCATGGACTTATGCAAATGTAGAAGCAGAATGAGAGCAAACTTTTATAACATTACACTGAGATTGCCTAGTCCAATTTTAAATTTTGGGAGACCAAGATTATCTGAGCCTATGATGTCACAGTGATGGAGTTAGAATCCACATTCCTTAAATAATGAGACTTAAAAGGTCCAAATCATAAGAAAATTTAAATAAGTCACCCAAAATTTCTGTATGTCAGAACAAAGAACCACATCACATCAGTTTTTTTTTTAAAATGGCATTTGAAGATTTTATATTTAACTAGAAAGCAAGATAAAAACGAAAACTTGGAAATTTCTCAATGCTGAATGCCAATATGTATTAGAATATGCACATACAAAGAGCATATAATTACAGTAAGTGCTTTTGTATAATGCAGTTAATTAATCTAATAGGCTATTATTTATATGTACCTTTGTCTTATCTCATTTTAGTACAGTATAAACTATGTACAATTACTTATGCCTTATTTGACTCATGCAACAGGACACTAATGTTCATTCCACCAGGACACTAATGTTCATTCCACCATAAAAATAAAAGAATGCCAAGTACATGGCCAGAAGGATGTCTGGAAACACCTAAAACCTAGCCAAAAATTTCTTCATGAAACCCTCAGAACTGAGCTTCAGAAAATGAGCAGTTAGAGGCCACCATCTTAGTTACTTTCCTTCTCATTCATTTTTGAAACTAGAATACAGCATCACTGTTAGCACACAAGAGACAATTAAGTGGTAAATCCTATATGGGTATTTCATAAGATACATGTCACAAACCAGAAATAATTTTTTTTTTTTTGAAATCTCACTTGAGAGAAGGAAGGGATGGGAAAAGAACAAACAAAATCTGACAATAGTAAAACATAATTCTGGGCTGGAGAGATGGCTCAGCTTATAAAGTCTAACAACCTGAGTTTGATTCCCCAGTACCCACATACAGTCAGATGCACCAAGTGGCATGAGCATCTGGAATCTGCTTGTAGAGGCTGGAGGCCAACAGGCTGTCTTTCTTCTCTCTCTGCTTGCAAATAAATAAAAATTAAAAAAACCACAATTCTTTGTATTATAATTTTGAAAACCTCATTTGATTTGCATTATAGCTTTCACAAACTTATAATGCACACACATACATATAAAATGACATACCAAGTGTTGCAAGTATCTATGGATTTTTGTACAATTCATCATTTGCCATTTAAATATAAAAAGAATTATGATTTCCTATTATAGGTATTTGTTTGAAAACTACATTTGAGATTATGACACGAAGTCTTTTAGTGACTATTTCCAGTTTCCTGAGACTAACTTTTTCTTTCTAGAAGCAAAATAGCATGCTGAGAGATGTACAGTGTGTTACATGACTCTTACTGCAGCCAATCAGAAGTCAAAAGCCTCCTGATCAGGAGCTCAAGACAAGCCAAACAACCACCAAAGGACAAACAAAACCAAACCCCCAGGGTCCCATATAATATGAAAGTAATCTAACAGGAACATTTAACTTTCCTCATATTCCTTAATGGAGAATAATCGAAACCTGATAGGATGGGGTAGGCATGCAGGCACATGCCTGCTATCAGTGATAAGGAGGACCCTAGCAACATAGTGAGTTAAGAGGCTAGCCTGTATTTCAGGAGAACCTTCCTAAAACAGAAGCAGCAACAACTCCCCGCCCCCTACAACTGAGAGGTAAAAGAATTATTTGGGGGCTGGAGAGATAGCTCAGTGGTCTGGAGCCCCAGTGCCCACCATAAAATCCAGGCATGATGGCAAGAACTTGCAGTCCCAGTGGTGGGAGGATCGCAGGGACCTTGCTGGCTAGCTAATCTAGCCAAATGGTGAGCTCTAGGATCAGTGAGAGACCCTAGAATGTGAAGGGGCTATAGAGATGGTTCAATGGTTAAAGGCACTTGCTTGAAAGCCTGCCAACTTGAGTTCAATTTCCCAGCTACCATGTAAAGCCAGATGCAAACTAGAGCAGGCATACATATGCACAAATAAAAAAAAAAAATGGGGCGGGAGAGATGGCTCAGCAGTTAAGGTGCTAGCCTGCAAAGCCTAACAACTGGGGTTCCTATTTAATGGAGCCATGAGCTAGGGGGCATAGACATTTACTATTTAATGGAGCCAGGGGCTAGGGGCATAGACATTTATTATTTAATGGAGCTAGGGGGAACAGACAGTTACTATTTAATGGAGCTAGGGGCTGGTGGAAAAGACAGTTACTATGTAATGGGTACAGTTTTGTTTGGGATGATGAAAAGTTCTGGTAATAGAGGCAGTAACCATTGCATAACAAGTGGTTCAAATAGTCCCTTTTGTTATACATAATCTAACTCAATTTTAAAAATACAAAAATTTAAAATAACAAGTACAACATACTGAACACTTAAAAATAGAAAAAGATTAAAAGTTATTCTTTCATAAACCCACAAGACAACTATGATTTTTATGTTTGATAATGTAATTAAAGGAAACAAATCTTTTTCAACACTAATTGAAACTATTAAGGAACTAAATATCTAAAAACAGAGTGGGGAATAATAGTTCACTCACCTGCAACATGCTTACGATTTCAACTTTGTTGAAGAAAATAAAAGATGTAAGAGTAGAAAGGAAATTCTCTTCAAAAACAGATGGTGTAGGCAAAATGATGTCCTGAATGTACTGTACCCTGTACGTCTGATGTATTTTTTGCCTTAGTTCAGAATCTGTTATTGGTATAACTTCTTTAAACTTTGCAGTTTTAGTCAAGAATTCTCGATGCCTTTTTGGTTGAGCCAAAGCAGGATCATATTCAAGGCATCCCACGACATCCATGATACACTCATCAGAAAACATTACCTCAAAAAGAGTTGCCTTATTTAGGAATAAGATTCCTCTAATGATTTCATACAGATGGTGTAAGCCTTCAGTGTTTTCTAGGTTCTCACAGGCTTGGAACAGCTGCAACAGTTTTTTTATATAGCCTTCATTCTCCAAGGCCAGAGCCAGCTTTTCCCTACGGATAGGTGAGGAGAGCACTGAGGTAACTAAATCAGCAATCTCTTCAAGTTTACTCAGTTCACACATGGGCAGGTCAATCAGATGACTTGTTTCTGGCATTTCTTCAAATCGTTCTTCTTCTGATTCATCAATGAGGTCTTGTGTGACTTCTACTGATGGGTCCTTACCTTGAACCTAAAAACACCCAAATATAGCTGATTATTTTTTTTTTTTTTTGGTTTTTTGAGGTAGGGTCTCGCTCAGGCTGACCTGAAATTCACTCTGTAGTCTCAGGCTGGCCTCAAACTCATGGCGATCCTCCTACCTCTGCCTCCCGAGTGCTGGGATTAAAGGCGTGCGCCACCACGCCCGGCCTATAGCTGATTATTTTAAAAGACACAAAATAATTTAACATTCTGGAAATCAAATCAATGACCATTCAATTTATACATATATACCTTTTTATATATGTTGAGCACAGTGGCACAACTGTAATTCTAGGCCAGCCTTGGCTACAGAGGGAGTTTGAGGTTAGTCTGGCTACAAGAGACTGTCTTAAAACAAACAGACAAACAAACTACACAACATCAATACTTTTAACATAGTCATTGCTACTTAAGAGTGAAGGCAGTTGGGGGAATGTGTAGGATATGACAAGTTTATAGTCAATTATTTATGTCTTAAAGTAACTGTCTATCATTTCACCTATAAATTTCCCAAACTACTGCTTCAGACTATCTCTGATTCTTGATACCATAGATACTTTGACAGATATAATACAGACTCACCCAAATCATGTAAAAATAATGAGTTTATTAACTTCTCTGTACCTAGCAATTTTAAATTTTCCAGTAGCTAACAACTTGTTTGTCCACCTTGATCATTAAGTGTGATTTCCTGCATTCTCTCATGTTGGGGATTGAACTTGCGGCCTGCTTCATGAGTGCCAGACAAGCACTTTACCATTGGGCTATATCACCAACCCTTAAGTGTGGCTATTAAAGCCACCGAACCCACCATTATTACACTGGCTTAAAAAGGATATCACAAAACTCAAACCACACTGATTTCCTTGCATGAGAATGATAAACTATGATGTCCTCAAACAACTGAAATTAACTTTGTTTGTTTGTGTGTGGGCACATATGTGCATTTGTGTGGAGGCCAAAGGCTGGTGTTAGGAGTCTTACACTCTGAGACTGGGTCTCTCATGAAACCTACATGACCTGCCAGCAAGTCCCAGGCATTCTTGTCTTGGCTTCCCCTGGACTGGGATTGTAGGTGTGCAATAACACAGCCGGTATTTTACACAGTGTCTGGGGATCCAAATTCGCGTTGCCATGCTTGCACAGCAAATACCTACTAAACCATTTCCAGTTTATTACTGAAACATCTCCCTAGCTTCCTTGAAATAAACTTTTTTTGGGGAAAAAATTATGCTCGCTAAGGCCACCTTGTTCCCAGAACCTGTCAAGAGCAAAAGGGAACTTATAAACTTAGCTGAGTGGCAATGCTGAGATATTTATCATACAATGCAATGGCATATTGGGCTGTTAGTGACAGGAAGGAGTCTAGTATTGATTCTGACTTTTCAGGTCATATTTACTATTATACTATAATATGCAACAAAACTGATACTGTTGATTTAACTATTTCACGTATATAATCTAGAACTCTGTCTTGTGTGCTTTTACCACTTTGTAAGGTCGGAATTCCGACCTTAAACACTTGATTTTAATGTGTTCTTAACTAGACCACAACTATAACTTGGCTGGGTTTTTTGGACATTTACAATTAACAAATGAACCTGAAAGTGGTCTTATGGAGCTCCCACACTACTTTAGTAAAATAGTAAAAGATTTAATTTCAGCAAACTTTTCTAGGACAAATGTATGAAGTCTTGGGAATCTATATATATGCAAAACCACTGCTGCACAGTATTCATAAGCACTAGACAAAGACATGATGAAATATTAGGGGAAAAGAAATCTAAAAGACTATGCTTGGCGTGGTGGCACACGCCTTTAATCCCAGCACTAGGGAGGCAGAGGTAGGAGGATCACCATGAGTTCAAGGCCACCCTGAGACTACATAGTGAATTCCAGGTCAGCCTGGGCCAGAGTGAGACCCTACCCAGGGGGGGAAGGTAGAAGCAGAAATAAATAATAAAAACCTGAAAAAGAAAATACAGATTAAAACTACTGAGAGATTCCATGTTACCCTAGTGATGGAATGGCCACCAGCAAGCAAACAAATGACAACAAAGCAGATGAAGGGCTGGAGAGATTCCTCAGTGGTTAAGGTACTTACTTGCCTGCAAAACCTAACAACCAGGGTTCAATTCCCCAGTACCCACATAAAGCCAAATGCATAGTGATATATGCATCTAGAGTTTATTTGCAGTAGCTAGAGGCCCTGGCACACCCATTCATTCTCTGTCTCTCTCTTTCTCTCCTTGCTCTTTACAAATGAAAAAAATAAATATTTTTTAAAAGAAAAGCTGATGGGGAGCCAGGCATCACTCACACCTATAATACCAGCTCTTGCCCTCAGGGAGGCTGAGGTAGAAGATCATTATGAGTTCCAGGCCAGCCTGGGCTAGAGTGAGAACCCGCCTCAAAAACTGCACACACACATATACACACACACACACACACACCCACCCATCCACGGGGGGAGAGAGGGACTGATGAAGGTCTTGAGAAGGAAGAACCAAAAAAAATAAAAAATAAAAAAGAAAGAAAGAAAGAAATCTAAAAGCCTGAATAAAATGACTGAATCCTCTTTTGGATTGTTACATATCTTAGCAGTCTAGAGTATTATGAATATGTTATCAAAATCTACAGTGGCATGGCCTGGAGAGGGCTCAGCAGTTAAAAGAGCTTGCTTGCAAAGCTTCACAGCCCTGATTCAAATCCCCAGTACCCAAAGCCAGATGCACAAAGTGGCACATACATCTGGAGCTTGTTTGCAGTGGCAGGAGACCCTGACACACTCATTCCCTCTCTCCCTCTGTATGCTTGCAGACAGACAAACAAAATATATTTTTAAAAAGGCTGGAGTGATGGCTCAGAAGTTAAGGCACTTGCCTGCAAAGCTTAAGGACCCAGGATTGATTCCAAGTGTTCATGTAAAGCCAGATGCACAAGGTGGTGCATGAGTCTGGAGTTCATTAGCAGTGGCAACAGGGCCTGGCATGCCCAATCTCTCTCTCTCTTTTTCTCAATAAAAAAAATAATCTAACGTGGTAAAATGTGGCCATCCTTTTCTTTGTTGTGAATTTTAAGTGAAAGAATTAGCTGCAGAATACAAAACATTTCCAGGACTGGGGAAATCAGTCAGTGGCAGAAAGCTTGCCTAATAAGCATGCGACCCTGGGTCTGATTGCCAACACTTAGAGAAACGTGCACACAGGCACATGCACACACACGTACGCACACAATCCATGACAGGATGTCCAAAATCCCATCCTAAAATATTATCTTTCCATATTGTAATACGTAATTCTGAAGTAAAAAAGGAAAGAACATGTGAAAGTATAATTATAAAAAATATAAAGGAACCTTACTTGACAAATTTTTTCCCAGATCTCATCACAGCCAGCTTTTTCCTGAAAACTTAAAGCCAGATCATAGTTTTCAGCTTCTGACCAAACGATTAATGTATCCTGTTAAGAAAAATAAAGATTTCATATTATCTCACTAGAAAACAATTTTTACAAAGTATAAATAAAAATCAAGAGAACAGGTATAGTTTGACATTATTTAACTATATAGTACCTTGTTTCCCTTTGAAAATTTGCTAATTTATTACAAATAGAAACAAAGTTTTCTGAATAAAGGAATAAAAATGTATAGGCATAGAAAGATATAAAACAGGTTTACAGTTTTTGGCTTATGGTGCCAAGATAGTATATCATCTACTTTCTGCTGTTTCCACAAAGTCAGCCATTCCTTAACTATCTACATGCTTATAATTCCTTTCTAAATGGTCATCAGAAAGTTTAAAGCAAGCTAATACCTGCAAACAAATTAAGGTTTAACTCTATTTTTGACTTTACATTTAAAAAAGGAAAACAAAAACCATCAGGATCTTAAAATATGCATTTCAACAGACATGAAGCTACTGATTGCATTAGTAGCCTAAGCTTGAGCAAGCATAACCCAGTATTTTTTAGTGTACCCTCACTTATGCCCCTACTTTAAAAAGATTATCGTCAGTATTGTTTGAACTTAAACTAAAACACACATATACACAACTAACCAATGAAGTAGCTATGCAATAAGTAAACAAACAGAACAAAAAACCCCGTGTTTTCCAGGACAGAGTTAAATTTTAATATGGCCAAAGGGATTCTAAAATATACATAAATTCATCTTAAGCCTTACTGAAAAGCTGGATATAGCTGTGCATGCCTTAATCCCAGCACTGAGAAGGCTGAGATAGGAGGATTGCAGTTCAAGGCCAACCCAAACTACAGAGTGCGTTCCAGGTTAGCTTGGACTACCCGTGGGATCCTGTCCAAACAGACAAACACACCCCCCAAACAAAATACTGAAATATATTCTATAAAGTATCATATTTAAGTTATTATTCATATGACTAGCAATTATAAATATTATGACCTGATAATAAATATAAAACTCAGAGGCTGGGTAGATGGTTCACTAGTTAAGTGTTTGCTTACAAAGCGGGGCAGGCATTCCTTTGCAGCACTAAGAAACCCTGGTGTGCACACACAATAAGCAAATGAGTATTTTAAAAATTATTTTTTTATTTATTTGCAAGCAGATTGAGACAGAGAAAGAGAATGAATTAGCACACCAGAGCTTCCTGCGGCTGCAAAAACTCCAGATACATGTGTCACTTGTGCATCTGGGTCCACATGGGTACTGGGGAATGGAACTCAGGCTCTCAGGCCTTGTAATGAAGTGTCTTAAACCGCTGAGCCATCTCTCCAGCCCATAAATAAATATTTAAAAGAAAATAAATAAAGTTGAGTGCTTGCCTAGCACTTTAAGACCTGGGTTTGATCCCCAAACTGCAAAAATAAGAACTATTCAGTACTTTTTAAGCTCTACCAGGCCTCAATAAAATCCTCATTAGCTGTGAATCTTTGTTCTACATTATTCTTGGGTGCACGTGCACACACACCCCAGGCCTCTTACCATTGCAAACACACCCCATATGCTTGTCCCACTTTCTGCATACGGTTTACATGGATGGCTTGAGAAATGAACCCAGGCCAGCAGGCTTTGCAAGCAAGCACCTTTAACTGCTGAAACATCTTTCCAGCCTGCCTCTCCTTCATGGCTTAAACGAAATCTCATTCTGTTAAGAGTTCTTTTTCAGAACAAAGAGAAAGAATTTTGGGAAATGGTTAAAAATATAGATTATGGGTCTGGAGAGACTCAGCGGTTAAGGCTCTTAACCAGCAGAGCCTGACAACCAGAGTTGGAGTACCCAGCACCAACTTAAAGCCAGATACACAAGGTGGCACATGTATCTGAAGTTTGTGCACAGTAGCTGGAGGCCCTGGCATGTCCATTCTGTCTGCCTCTCCAATAAATATTATAAAACCAAAACAAGAGGGGCTGGAGATGGCTCATCGGACAAAGGCACTTTATTGCAAAGCCTGATGGCCTGGTTGGATTCCTGAGTACCCACATAAAGCCAGGTGCACAAAGGTGCATCTATAGTTTGTTTGCAGTATATGAGGCCTTGGCAAAACCCATTCCCATTCTTTCTATCCTTGCAAATAATAAAAAGAAACCAACAAAAAAGATATCCATAAGAAAAACTGCTTAAAACTTTTCAAGAGGCTGGGTTCAATTCTCCAGGACCCATGTTAAAGCTCAATGCTCAAAGTGACCCATGCATATGGAGTTGGTCTGCAGTGGCAAGAGGCCCGGCTGCTTATTCCCATTCTCTCTGCAAACAAACCTCTGAGAAGCCTGGAAAGGTGGCACGTGCCTTTAACCCAGCACCCAGGCTTTGATGAGGGGGTCACTTTGAGTTTGAGACCAGCCTGGCCTACAGAGTTCTAGGAGCCTGGGCTAGAGTGAGACCTGCTTCAAAAAACAAAACAAAGGGGCTGGAAAGATGGCTCAGTGGTTAAGGCACTTGCCTGAAAAGCCTAGCAACCTGGGTTTGATTCCTCAGTACCCACATAAAGCCAGATGCACAGGGTGGCGCACGCATCTTGAGTTTATTTGTGGTAGCTAGAGGTCTTGGTGCGCATGCACACACACACTCTCTTTCTGTTTAAAAAATAACTAAAAATATATTATTCCCCCGCCCCCCAAAAAACCCAAAACAAAACTTTCCAAGGCTCACAGTAGCTCTTAGGGGAAGGAGCAGAGAAATGGCATTAGAATATTTCAAACAGATGAAGTGTGTCAAAATCAGGTGTGTAGCCCTCAGGACAGGTGCCTAGGAGGAAACAACAAGGTCTCCAGCAAATCCCAAAGGCAAAGACACAGCTAAGCTCAGTTTTCATAGTAAAGTCTAATTTTATTCTCCGTGTCTTGTGTTGTTATGTAACCTATTAATTTGTATATGGCAAATAATTTGATCTCTTTGAGACACTATTAATGTTTCTGTTTACCAAAAGTTTTAACTAAAATACATAATCATTACTGTAATCCTTTGGAAATCAGATTATAAAATGAGCATGCAGGAGGAACAGAAAATGTAAGTCATGAAGACCAACACACAGCTAGTGTGGTGGTGCATTTCTGTAATCACAACACTCAGAGAAGGCTGGGGGATGCAGAGATACAGTTTCAACAGTCACAAAAAAAGTAGTAGAGCCCTTTAAAACAACAAAAAAGGAGACTAAGGATTAAGCATTAAAAAAACAACAAAAAATAAAACAAACAACAACAACAAACAAACCATGGTCCAAGCCAGGCATGGTACTGCACTCCTTTAATCCTAGTACTAGGGAGAGGCAGAGATAGGAGGATCACTGTAAGCTTGAAATCAGCCTGGACTACAAAGTTCCAGGTCAGCCTGGGCTAGAGTGAGATCCTTACCTCAAACCAACCAACCAACCAACCAAACCATGGTCCAGGGAAGTTTGACAATTTAGCCCCTCCACAATTATGATGTCCCAATGTAGTTCTATTATAAGTGAACTGGTTTCAATCATATATTAAAACACAGCTATGCATATTGGTTCATGCCTGTACTCCGTCACTTGGGAAGTTGAAGGAGGATGAAGGCTGTGATGCCTATCAAGGTCTAGGCGGGGGATGGGATGGGGACACGGGACATAGTGAGCTCTGGGCCAGACTGAGCTACAATGTGACACTGTCCAAAGAAACAAACTATTCCTGAGCTGAATATTGTTTAAACCATGGGCTCTTAATCCAAAATCTAAATGGTACCTTAAAATTGTATCTAAACTGGGTGTGGTGGTACACACCTTTAATCCCAGCACTTGGGAGGCAGAGGTAAGAGGAATGCCCTGAATTCAAGGACAGCCTGGGCTAGGGTGAGACCCTACCCGGACAAAAACAAAAGGTCTGCTCCTATTAGATTCCCAAAGATTACTACTTGGTTCTGTTCCAAATCCTCATTCAGAATGCCACTGTACCACACAAAAATCTTTCCATTTAGACATCACTTTCTCTACTTTTACATCTGAGCTACAATCCAAGAGCAGGGATGAGTCATTGCAAAATTATGTTCTCATTAAAATTCAACACTAATATTATAGAAATTGTTCTTATCTACTCAGTAATCTATTCCTTATAACTCTTTAGGCTAAAGGCTCAAAATTCTAAATTTTACTAGACTTTTCCCAACTAGGGGATAGTTACAGTTGGAACTGGCAACACAAGCCTACAATCCCAAACTGATACAAGATGATCACCAAGTTTAAATCCAGCCTGGGCAAGATCTTGTCTCAAAACAGAATCTAAAAATGGGCTGGGTATGATGTAGTTCAGTTGAGCTTTTGCCTAGCATGGTGAGGTCCTAGGTTTAATTCACAGTACTTACAAACAAAACAAAAAACAATGGTAGAGCACTTGTCTAGATGTTGAGACTCTGGGTTTGATTCCTTAAATTACTGGACATTTCTTCTTCCTGATAATCAAGGCCTAATCTACCAGCATTCCCTATCAACTCTACCTTCAAAATCCACCTCAAATCTACCCACATCTTTGAGCATCTCCATCACCCTGTTTTTGTTTACTTAAGCATCTCTTTAGGAAGATATGTAAGAAAGTGGTAACGAGAGTCTGGGGTACTGAGCAAACTAGCAAAGGAGAACTGGCTATAACATCCCTAAGCCTGCACTCAACAAGCCACCTCCCAATGGAGGCAGTCCATCAGCTAGAAACCAAGCATTCAAAACATGAATTTATGGGGGACACTGAATTCAAACCACCACATTCTGTCCCTGATCAAATTCATGATTGTTCATGATATAAAATGTGATGCATTTAGTCCAACTATAAAAGTCGTACCCCCAACTTTTTTGTTTTTTTTGAGGCAGGGTCTCACTCTAGCTCAGGCTGACCTGAAATTCATTATGTATTCTCAGGGTGGCCTTAAACCCATGGCAATCCTCCTACCTCTGCCTCCTGAGTGCTGGGACTGGACTAAAGTCATGTGCCACATGCATAGCTAGTCCCTAGTTTTTCAAATATCAATTCCAACGTTGTCCAAACATCCCTACAGTCCAAGGTCTCTTAACTGTGTGTGTGCGCCTGTAAAACCAAAAACCACATAAAGGCACAGAGTAACCAGCCACACTGCAAAAGATGGCATTGATGCAAAAGATGACCTGATGCAAGATAAAAAATGTGGCACACATCAAATCCTGCTCCAAGTCCAACATCTCTAACCTGTGATAGTCTCTGGAGTTCCACCCCCCCCCCACCCTCCAGCCAGACTGCTCAAAGCCTGGGGAACAATCCATCCTGTGTCAACAGTTCTCCCACATCACCCAGCGTCCACTTCAAAAAACTGCTACAAATCTAAATGACCCTCTCCTGCATTTATTAGTGGGGGGAATAAAGCCAACTTTGAAGAGCAGGAAAACTTCTTCAGTATTCAGGACTATTTTTAAAACAGCATTCTCCTTGGGTCCCAATCTCAAAGGTGGTAAAAAACAATTGCAGCGGAATGGGTAGCAATCTCAGCCTCAAACTAACTTTCTCTCTCTCTCTCTCTTCACATCAGTCTATTTCTATGCCACAGAACCCTACACAAGTTTTCAGAATACAGAAGAATGCAGTAAGCTCACACAAACTGTTTCTAGCCAAGTCTGGACAAAGCTTTTCTTCTCCTCATAAGCGTAGCCTGCATAGTCCACAGTTCTCACTACATTTAGGGCTTTCAACTCTGACCGCTTAGAGCACTGTAAGGCACCTCTTAGGCCAAGGTTTCAAATCCTTCTACATTCTTCCCACAAATCAGTTCCAGACACAATTTCAAGCAGTAATAACCCCACTTCTCCTGCACCGATTTCCTGTAGCAGTTACCTTCTCCTTTCTTGGACAAAGCACCCTACCAAAAGCAGAGGATGAGATTAAAGTATTTTGGATTCTTGAGGGGAAGATCCATCAGGCAGGGAAAGCATGGCGAGACAGGTGGCAGACAGTAGCAAGACAGAGAGTTGTGCTAGCACAAGGGGAGCCAGCAGTGCTACCCCCACGCCAGCCCCAGCAACACACCTCCTACAGCAAGGTTCCACCTCTCACATTTTTATCAGCTGGGAACCAAGCATTCAAAACACATGTGTATAAAGGACATATAATTCAAACCACCAGAGACTTCAATAAAGAGTTTTGAATTTCTAACCATGTGGATATATATTAAAAATAAAGTTTGTTGGGGGCTAGACAGATGGCTCAGTGAGCAGCTAAGGTGCTTGCTTGCAAAGCCTAAGGACCAGAGTTTGATTCCCCAGTACCCACATAAAGCCAGATGCACAAAGTGGCACAAAAACCTGGAGTTTGCAGTGGCTGGAGGCCCTGGTGTGCCCATTCTCTCTCTCTTCCATCTCTCTGCTTGGGGGAAAAAAATTCCCAGAACTTGGGAGGCAGAGAGAGGATTGCTATAAGTTTATGGCCTGCCTGAGACTACATAGTGAATTCCAGGTCAGCTGGGCTAGAGCAAGACCCTACCTTGAAAAACAAACAAAAAAACAAACAAACAACCCCCCCAAAAAAACAAAGAAAGCAAGCTTCAAACTAAAAGATGAGTGTAGGCCCTATTGACTTTCTACAAAGAATACTCTATCTGTCTGTCTGTCTATATTTTTGAACCCAAAAGACCTTTGATTTCTTATATTTAACCATTCACCAAGTTTTCTAGCACTTTCTACTTCAAGTCTATTTTCAACTTTCCTTGCTTAGGGAGAATTGTTGCAAAAGGTCTTGGACTCAAAGCTCTTCTGTTCCACCATGCTCCTCTTATTTATTATTTGTGACACCACCATATTGGTTTCATTAAATGAACACTTAATAATGGGTCCCCTTTTTTTTAGAAAACCACTCTCAAAAACAAAACAAAACAAAAACCCAACAACCCCCCTCCCTCAATACATCAAAGATTTCATACCTGTCATAGCAGGACCAAAACTATGGAATTATATATTTTATGTTGGCATATACCTGCTACATAGTCAACATTTTTCCTATACCTTAGCTGACTCCTTGTAAAATGCTTTCATATGCTTTTCAGTGAAGATTAGGCTAAAACTTTAAAAAATATTAATTTATATGCATGTGTACACTCACAAGCACATGAGTGTCCCTTGCCACTGCAAATGAACCCCATCCAGCTGTATGTGGGGGGCTGGCAGGCTCTGCAAGTGCCTTTAGCCATGGAGCCATCTCCCCAGCCCCCATTAAACACTTCATTAGCCATTGTATAGCTTCATTAGCTATAATTGCTTCACCTGTTGGATCTTGTCTCCCTAATAAACTAAGGTAAGGACTTCCTTATGCTTCTCTCTCGAACCTATTACCACACAACTGCATTAAATATACTAGGTTATATCCCTGACTCTGCTTTCGACTAAGATCAGTGGGCTTGATTTTAAATAATCTAAAGTTCTGACATACATTATCAAGCACTTCATTTCATATTGTACTATTCACTTCTCTTTCCCATGTGCTTGCTTAAATACTTAAAGTAACTGAGAAAGTACCACTCTTTCTCATTACCTTCCTTAGTAACAGACATAATAGGGAAGTACTATGAATTAATGACAATCTTTTGATATTCAGTCATTTAACATTCAACTGGACTTATTGTAATTTATTTTGAGCCCACAATTTGATATTTTGCTTAGGGTGGGAATCTATGTATTTGAGAAAACAATTTAGTAGCTGGATCATTGTAAATGCTAATATTAAATGCAATAAATTTATTCAAAAATTT
This sequence comes from Zapus hudsonius, assembly GCA_004024765.1. Classification (NCBI taxonomy): domain Eukaryota; kingdom Metazoa; phylum Chordata; class Mammalia; order Rodentia; family Dipodidae; genus Zapus; species Zapus hudsonius. The sequence goes on along the minus strand of PVHP010006512.1, from coordinate 39,635 downwards.
TTTTGAGGTAAGGTCTCATTCTAGTCCAGGCTTACCTGGAATTCACTATATAGTCTCAGGATAGTCTTGAACTCATGGCGATCCTCCTACCTCTTTGCCCTCCCAAATGCTGGGATTAAAGGCATGAGTCAAAAATAAATAAATAAATAAAATAAATAAAGGCATGAGTCACCATACCTGGCTGAATTTATTCAATTTTAAGAGTAAAATATCCCATAAAAAGTCACTCACTTTTTAATTAAAAAATCCTCTAATGAATAGTGTACTTCTTGTAAATTCTGGAAATAAATTTTCTAAATGGCTTAAAAACACATATGCTGTTTATAAAAACAATTCCAATGAACATAAAAATAGCGAAATATTCAGAAAATTCCAATTGTAATTTGGTAAAAATTGCAAAAAAAAAAAAGGTTTTCATTAAAAAGGGGGAAAATCATATATTACAAAGAAACTAAATTTAACCTGTTAAATGGCTGATTGCTACTCAAAAAGGACATTCAATTTCAGTAAAATTAAAGAGAATAAAATAGATAACTTCATTAACATAGGTATTCATTCCTGTATAACACCAAGCTTTTTTAGTCGTTTCATTACACGTATGAAAATAGCACAAAGAAACCCATTTTTTCATATGCTTCCTAAAAAATAAAACTGGGCTGGAGAGATGGCTCAGCGGTTAAGGCGCTTGCTTGCAATGCCTAACGACCTGGGTTCGATTTCCCAGTATCCACGTAAAGCCAGATTACATGCACCTGAAGTTCATTTGCAGTGGCTAAAGGCCCTGGTGTACCCATATTTTCTCTCTCCATGCAAATAAATAAAAATATTTTTAAAAAACCCGTTATTTAGTAAAAGTATCTTAATTTAAATGATCTATGGAAAAAAAAAGCCCTAAAGTATCTTACTTCAATATGACTAGTCACAAGAAAAAATTTCAGATGCTTATTAGTGGAGTATCACAACTAAAAAAAAAATTCTGGGGTTGGAGAGAAGGCTCAGTGGTTAAGGGACTTGTCTGCAGAGCCTGATGAACCAAGCTTGATTTCCCAGTGTACACATAAGGCCAGATGCATAAAGTGGAGTTCATTTGCAGCCCTGGTATGCCCATTTTCTTTTTTTTCTTTCTCTGTCTTTCCTGTCTGTCTCTCTTTGTCTGCAGATAAACAAACAAATATATTTAAGGGCTGGAGAGAAGGCTTGGTTGTTAAGGCATTTACCTGCAAAGCAGAAGGATCTGAGTTTGATTCCCCAATACCCATGTAAAGCCAGATGCACAAGGTAGTGCATGTGTCTAGAGTTCGTTTGCAATGGCTAGAGGCCCTGGCATTCCCACTCTACATGCGTAGAACTTACTTATAGTAAAAATCTTACTATTAATAAGCTATGCAACAGAGTAATTTTATTTTTTGAACTGTAAAGTTTGTTTCTAGACATCCAAATTTTCATAGACCTTGAAAATAGGCTTGATACTACAAATATAACCCTAAAATTATTCTTTTACTTCATAAAGCTCTGCCATATTGACTACATACTACACACACAGAAAACAGAAATTAAAATGCCTCATATACATCACAACATGGCATAAAGAACTAGTTCAACAGTAACATAAATTTTCAAAATATAGCTAAGAGTATCGCAATAGTGTAACATTAAAAAACATACAGACTAAATATTATTTATGGATTCGTATATGTGCAGAAAAGGAGTACAAAAAATATGCACAAAAAGAATACACATCAATTTCAGAAGTGTTACCCATGGAAGGATAGAAAACAAGGATGAACACAAAGGGGCTTTAACTCTATCCACAAGGCTCAAACAAGAAGGGCACACTAACATGGTCGAATCTGATGGCATTACAGGCGCCTAGTACACTGCCCTCTGTGCGCTACAATTTTGATATGCTTCATAACAAAGATGAGATTCACAAAGGAAGATCAGAACACTGATGTGATGCTCACATTAGATAATTAGGCACACAAAAACTGAAAGATTTCCTTTCCTAAATGAAAATAAAAACAAAATGTTTCAGAACAGGCAGGCAATGTACATGTTTGTAAAGTATCCATTGGTTACTATAATAAAAATATAACTTAAAAACAGGACTGATGACTGGAGAGATGGCTCAGCAGTTAAGGCGCTTGCCTGCAAAGCCTAATGACTTGGGCTTGATTCCCCAGTACCCATGTAAAGTCAGATGCACAAAGAGGCTCGTGTCTGGAATTCATTTGCAGCATTGGAGGTCCTCCATTCTCTCAATCTCTCTCTCTCTGCTTGTAAACTAAATAAATATATTAAAAAAAAAAAAAAAACAAACCAGGACTTAAATGCTTCTACTTTAAGAAAACTTTTTAACTTGACTCAAAAGTTCTAAAACTTCAGCCATAAACAGGGTTTCCTTGATTTGAATTTTTTTAAATGAAATAATGCATGCTTTATTTAAAAAAAATATTTTATTTATTCATTTTTCAAGCAGAGAGAGAGAGAGAGAGAGAACACTAGGGTCACCACCTTGTGGGTCTGGCTTATGCGGGTACTGGGGAATTGAACCAGGGGCCTTAGGCACTGGAGGCAAGAGCCTTAACTGCTGAGCCATCTCTCCAGCCCTGATTTGAATTTTTGTTGTTGTTGTTTTTCAAGGTAGGGTCTTGCTCTAGCCCAGGCTGACCAGGAATTCACTGTGTAGTCTCAGGGTGGCTTTGAACTCACAGAGATACTCCTACCTTTGCCTCCCGAGTGCTGGGATTAAAGGTGTGGGCCACCACACCCAGCCAGGGCTTCTAGCCATTGCAAATGAACTCCAGATGCATGCACCACTTTGTGCACCTGGATTTATATGGGTACTGGGGAATTGAACCCAGGTCCTTAGGCTTTGCAGGCAAGTGCTTTAACTATTGAGCCATTTCCCCAGCCCTGAATTATTTTTAATGGCAGTCTTTTTTACACTATTTCCTTCAAATGTGAGATCAGAAAGAACCTGCCTTTTTCTATTCTTCTTTTGGGTTTTCAAGGTAAGATCTCCCTCTAACCCATGCTGACCTGGAATTCATTATGTAGTGTCAGAGTGGCCTGGAATTCAAGGCAATCCTTCTACCTCTGCCTCTCTCCATTTTGGGATTAGAGAGGCATGGGCCACCACAGTTTAAGATTAACACATTGTAGTATAATACAAACAGTTGCTCAACTCAGACAGTAGTAAGTTGTTGCCAGTGTAAGAACTTTCACTTCTCAGCCAGAAACTTTCAAACTGGCAGGTAAATACACAAGGTCACTCAGTTCACCAAGTGCTCAGGAAGTCACTAGTGAGACGAAGTCTTAACTTAAAGACATAGGACTACTTGCCTGCTGTTTCTGATATGCAGTGTTTGGATTTATCTTTGATTCCAAGAGTAGTGATCCTGAAAGATTAAAAAAAAAAAAAAAGAATTAGTCTCAACTAATAAACACTCAAATAAAAAATAAGAACACACCTGAGAAATTTTTCATGTCTCCTTATCCAGACAAACATATGAAGCAACAAATAATTTCCATTTTATCTCCAAGTCTAAGTACGTATTTAATTTAGAATAATTATCTAGAACTATTTGTAGTAGTTCACCCTATTCCTATATGCTCTTTATTTTAACAAAGTTATTTGATAACATTTCCTGACTACCAAAACGAATTACAAGGACCAAGAGAAGTGCTGACTGAACAAATTATCCTGCGGCACTTATCCTTTCCTAAGCTTAAAATCAAAAGGACATCTAATGTAGAAATGAATGTGACAATTTAAGACAAAAGGTATAATTCAACAAGTACAGTGTTGACATGGCTCTGCGGTTAAGGCATTTGCCTGAAAAGCAGAAGGATCAGAGTTTGATTCCCCAGTACCCATGAAAAACCAGATGCACAAGATGGCCTATGTATCTGCAGTTTGTACACAGTGGCCTGCTCATTCTCTCTCTAAAATAAACAAATAAATAAATTTTAAAAAGCTCAACGAGTACAAATTTTTTCAAGAATAAATCCAAGATTGTTGTTCTTCTATGGTCTACACCCATCATTTGCTCCACTTGGGACTTTCTGATTAGGCAGTAAAAGGTGTCTCAATTATGGCTTTTTGATTCTTTTTAATATTATTAAATACTTCACATGCCTCGTATAGTTAATAAACATGAGTTTGGTGTCCTAACTTGCTGAGCTGGAGGAATCCAAGACTAAAGACGAGCTTGTGCGGGCAACAGTCTGTAATAACTCCAAGAAAAGGTGCGTTTTGGTTTTCCCAAGCACCTGCCGACTGCAGCAACTGAAGCCCAGAAAAACCTGGTTTAAAAGAAAAAGCACTCAGGACAGAGTTTCACTAGACACGCCACGGACTGTGAATGTGCCTGGGAGGTGGGAGGCAGCTCTGGGGTGTGGGGACGCTTTACTACTTCCTCCCACTCTCACGCTCAACCTCAGCCGAGCAGGAGCAGGGATTGGACAGGAAGGAGGGAAGTCCTCATCCGGAAGAGCCAATCAGGCGGAGCGGTGTGCGCATCCCAGGAGGTGGCGGCGAGGGCGCCTAGCCTCGGGCTGCACCCCAGCCCAGGTTCCCGTCCCTCCGTCCGTCAGTCAGTCTACCCACCCGTCCACCCACCCATACGTCCGCTCACACACCCGTCCGTCCACACATCCGTCTGTCCATCTACGCGACCGTCCACACATCCGTCTGTCCGTCCCCACATCCATCCATCCGTCCGTCCGTCCGTCCGCCCGCCCCTTACCGTCCGACTCTGCCCGCACGAGCAGCGACATCCCCTTGAGCTCCTCCACGTAGGTGGAGGAGACGTGCCCGGTGCCGCGGTCGTCCCATTGCCGGTCCTCGTTCAGGGTGTAGACCTTCACGCGTCGCCGCGTGTCCGACATGGTGGTTGGCGGGCCCGGCGCCTCACTCGCGGGCGGCGGCGGCGGCGGCGGCGGAGGCGACGGCGGCTCTGCAGAGGCCCGACTTCACCATGGCTCCGAAGCTGCGGGCCGCGGGAGGGGGTGACAGGAGCCCGCGGGAGCCCTCCGCTTGGAGCCTGCGGTCCCCCGCACCTCGCCCTCGCACGCACGCAGCCTCGCCTTCCTCGGCCCCCGAGCTCGCTCGTCGCCCGCGCTCCCGCCGCCGCGGTAACTACTACAGATCGGCCATCTTGTAACCCGACTCTCTGCCTTTCTCTTCCTCTTCCACCGGGCTCACACGGGCTGTACTCGCAGGGGCTACGGCGGCCGACGAGCCCAAGACACCGTACCTCACCTCCGTACGCGCTTTCCCAGCGGGGGGGGGGGAGATACGCGGTACTCTCGCGAGAACATTTCCTCCTCCTCCTCCTCCTCCTCCTCCCTTGGCCCCACCTCCTGGCTCGGGATCTGGGGTGGGCGGGAAGATCTCGCGAGATTTCCAGCCTGCGCCGCGGAGACTTCGATGGAACGCCATGGGGGCTGGCGGCGAGTGGTTAGGCACGTTCTGAGGACTGACGGAACGTGGAGCCCTTCCCTCACCAAGGAAGGGCTTCCTCGACCACTGCTCTCCACAAGTCTGGGCGGGTTTCCCGTTTCCCTCCCCAGCGTCCTGCCTCTCCTTAGGAGCGGGCTAGAGAAGCGTGGCTTGTACGCCATGTGCCGATGAGATGAGGGGCTGGGGCACAAACCCCCTCCCCACGCGAGAGCGCTGCTTGGATAACTCGGGTTTCCCTGGAGACGAGTCTCCCATCACTCAACGACCTGAGGGATTCTGGGCACTCGCGTGCTACGTCACGTCCGCTTGGAGCTGGCCGTGGAGCTGTCCAGCTTCCGGTTCTTAACCCGCAAAGCTAAAAGGTGAGCAGGTGCGAGGCGCGCTCATCGGCCCCTAGTGCATTTTGGGAGTTGTAGTTACTAGTGGGCTCCACGCAGTGCATTTTGGGAGTTGTAGTCGTCACCTGTGGCTTTCCACGTAGTGCATTTTGGGAGTAGTAGTCATGGGCGGGCTCTCTAAAAACGTGCTCTTGTTTTTCCGTGACTAGTAAGTATTGTGGGCACGCTTCGCCAGTACACTTAAAGGTACTGTGTCTTATACACAACAAGCGAGGTTTCGTAAAATAAATATTTCAAAATTGAATACATAAATTATTTTTCCTTAAAAGTACGAACGGGGCGTGGTGGCGCATGCCTTTCTTCCCAGCACTCGGGAGAGGCAGAGGATCGCCCTGAGTTCGAGGCCACCCTGAGACTAGTGAGTTCCAGGTCAGCCTGGGCTACAGTGAGACAATAAAACAAGGAAAGCAGAAGTTTCATTTAAAGACTACACAGGAAGACTGTCAACGGAGCTACTTGAGCTACGTTACTGCTTGGGGCTTTTTATGGGGTCTATAAGAGAGACATGCTGGTTGCTAGGGAACTTGGTTTTGGTTGGCTTTTGATGGACAGGATTGGGTTATGTGATCTTTTCCTCCACTGCTCACGTCCTTTTCCATGATGCATCTCCTTTCAATCACGTACATCCCGTCATACACAGGCTTAAAAGTACGGATAGTCCTTGAAGTTTGCTGAGGACAAGGTCAAAACTGGTTCAGGCTGTATTGACCCCCGCCTCTCCTAGGTCTGTTTTGGGACATGTAGAATGGAAACTAACCTCAGAAAGGAAGTTACCAAGGGAAGAGCAACGTACCGCACTGCTTGGAGTGGGGTATTAGAGCAGCTCGCTGCAGGTTGGGGGTCCCAGGTTGCTGAGGACATTGTTGGAAAGGTGTGTATTCGCTCAAGCAGATTCTGAAAAGCCACTTAGCCTTCAGGGAAGGGAACTCTAGAGTGCCTGGTACATAGTCTAGGAATTAAGAGTGAGCTACACGTGTGTAAATTCCCTTGATCCAATGGGTTTCTAACTGCATACAGGGGTAGGGGCTAGAGATGAGGCAAGGTTTCACTCTAGCTCAGGCTGATTTAGGACTCATGGCACAGGCCATGAACTTATGGTGGTTCTATCTCAGCTTCCTGAGTGCTTGAATTAAAGGTGTACTCCACCATACCTGAGATTTTTAGTAATTTTGAACAGGGATCTTACATTGTTTTCTTTTCCCCAGGTCTTCACAGAATGTATATCCTGGTGATATAGCCCATGCATATGTGAATATAGACAGGTCCTTATGTGTGCATATATAGTTGTCTTGGTAACTGAGATGATGGATTCCAGGACTCCCTTCAATACCCAAGTGTGTGTACTAAATCCTTTCTGTGAAATCACTGTTGTTTTGCCTACAACCTGCCATGTCACCAGTGTAATTTACATCTTCTCTAACTTACATACCAATGCAATGCAAATGCTGTTTAAGTGGTTGTTATGCTGTACTATTTAGGGAAAATAAGTAACAGCAAAAATGTGTGTGATATTCACCATAGATACTTTGTTTTTTGAATATATTCCATCAAAGGTTGATTGAATGTGTGGATGCAAAACCCACTGATAAGGAAGCCAATGTAACCTCTTCTTGGCACTTGTTTCTGAGGACCCGAGCTGACATAGGCAGTCTACTGAATCATGCAAAAACCAAACAGAAAACCCAGACCACAGAAGGGATTTACTAAGTCCCTGGCAAAACGTGGCCATCTTGATGCTGATCATCAGCAGTCAGAGAAAACATCCCAAATGAGGGAGACCAGGATGCCTATGCAGAACTATGGGGAAATAATGCCAACTGCAAATGAGAAACTGAGGGCACTTCAGAGGCTAAACACAGAAGCGAGGGGAGCTGAACAAAGAGGCTTTTATTTATTTCTGCAGTGGAAGGTTAGACCTGGGGCTGAAGGTCACAGAGCTCTAAAGATATCTGAGTGTTCAGCCTAGCCTCTGCTTGCAGGTTAGGCCCTGTTGGGAAAAGCTGAAGCTTTGAACTGTGGGTGACTACCCCTGAAGACTTTGGAAGACTTGTAAGAAACAGCTCATAACTCCTTGTAAGAGCAAGCACCCCCCCCCCAAAAGTCCTCTTCTACAATTGCTCTGATTCTCTTCCAACTGTGAAGCCATGGTAACTAGGTTGAAATCTCAGCTTAGTATATGTGAAGCACTGCTGGGCCTAACAAAGGAAGAAATGCACAGAAGGAACTGAAGTCAGCTAGAATGGGCTATCAGGAGCCGGAGTACACTTGGGATTGGATTGTCAAAGTGCTCAATTAAAGGGGCTAGAACTTAAGACTGGATAAAGGCTTCATTGACTTGGGCACCTTGGGGGAGATATTTAACCCAGCATGGATTCCAAGGCTGAGCCAAACTGGGTTAGCTCTTCAAAGCCTGGAAAAAGTTATGGCCTATGCCAAGGCAAGTAGAAATGAGCTCTCAGCAGAGCAGCTGTTGACTCCTGGAGAAGACAGCTGTTTATTCTGGCATGCCTATGTAGCTGCTGCTCACTTATCAGTACTTAATTAGTACTGTTTTATAAAGACCAAGTGTTTCAGACTGTTATCTGCAAATGCTTTTGTTTTTCTCCCCAACTCTTTAATTTCATCACATTAATCAGGATCACCAGAAATTCTGAGTAATAGTGGTGCTTTGGGCTGCAGAGATGGCTTAAAGACACTTAAAGACACTTGCTCTGCAAACCTGAGAACCAAAACTTGATCCTCAACACCCACATAAAGCTGGACATAGTGGTGCATAGCTTTAATACCAGCACTTGGAGACACAGGTAGGAGGATCGTCATGAGTTCTAGTCCAGCCTGGGCCTACATAGTGAATTCCAGATCAGCCTGGGCTAGAGTGAGACCCTACCTGGAAAACAGCAACAAACAGAAAACAACAACAAAAAAGCTGAAGATTAAGTGGTACACACATCTGTAATCCCAAAGTACTTAGAGCAAGTGTCTATAATGCCAGCCCTCCTACAGTGAGATGGGAGAATCCTGGAAGCTCTCAGGCTTCTGAGGTGATGAACAAGATACACATACCCCATCAATGTGTATAAACTAAAAGATACTACTAATAAAAATAATATGAATAATTTATAGTGTCACAACAAAGGTATGAAGGAAAAACTCTTCTAGCTACTTTGAGTTTTGAGCTGACTACCAAAGACAGAAACTCATTTTACCTCAAAATATTATAAATTAGAGTTTTTAGCACATGAGAGCTCTCACAGTAAAACTTAATTGGAAAATAGCAAAAATTACAAAGATTTGAATGAAGATGGTAAAGTTGTGACATGTAAATTAAAGGCTTAAACCTTTTCATGTTTGCAGTTCTTAAGCTATGTGTTTACTCTGTGGCACTAGAAATCCCTGGAGTTTAGGATCTGGCTTCATTTTTCCAAGTTATTAGCAGATTAGAGTCCCCTTGAAAAAAGAGGAAAAAAAATTTTGAACTTTTCAAAAAACTTTATTTGCAAGCAGAGAGAGAGAAAGAGAGAGAGAGAGAGAGAGAGAGAGAGAGAGAGAGAGAGATATTGCAAATAAACTCCAGACACATGTGCCACTTTGTGCATTTGGCTTACCTGGACACCGGGGAATCAAACCCAGGTCATCAGGCTTTGTAAGCAAGCACCTTTATCTGCTGACCTATCTCTCCAGCCCCAAAAGAGAAAATTTAAAGAAAAAAATATGTTAAAATCCTGCCATTAAAGATTATATCTTAAACTAAGAATATTATGTCTTGGAAAGAAAGCAAAAGTGAGCACAAAAAATTAAACAAAAACTATTACTGGGACTGGAGAGATGGCTCAGCAATTAAGGTGCTTTGTTTGCAAAGTCCAGGTTCAGTTCCCTGAATAAAGCCACATGCACAAAGTGGTGCATGCATCTGGAGTTTGGTTGTAGCAGCAGGAGGCTCTGGCATACCTATTCTTTTTCTGTCTTTCTCTATGCTTGCAAATAAATAAAATATTTTTAAAAACTTACTAAATACCTGTGTTAAGTACAGAAAGCAAATTTAATCTTTCATTTTTACTTAGCTTGTGATATTTCAGGAGATGTTTCAACATTGCCTAAATTAATGTTCTACACAAAATAGGTATTTGTTGAATCAACGTCTTACATCTAAATAAATATTTGGGTTAGATGTATTTTTAATATTTGTATGAATCCTGAGCTGTTAATTTACATTGCTTAATCAGATTTGTAAAGGGATTATGCATTCATTCTAAATTATGCATCTTTTTTTTGTAGAATTTGTGTGTAATTCTGTTTTTCAAGGTAGGCTCTCATTCTAGCCCAGGCTGACCTTGAACTCACTTTGTAGCCCAGGCTGATTTCAAACCCACATCGATCCTCCTACCTCTGCCTCCCAAGTGCTGGGATTGAAGACATGCACCACCATGCACAGCTGAATTTGTATTTTAAATGATGAGAACCAATAGCCTCTATATATGACTTTAATCAAGCAAGGGCCTTCAATTGGTGAGCTAACTCTCCAACCCTCCTCCAGTTCTTATACCAAGAACATCCACACACTGACAATTACTTATATTCAAAAGATAACCTAGCTGGGCATGGTGGTACACACCTTTAATCCCAGCAATCGGGAGACAGAGGTAGGAGGCTTGCCATGAGTTTGAGGCTGGCCTGAGACTACATAGTAAATTCCAGGTCAGCTGGTCAGCTTGGCCTAGAGCAAGATCCTACCTTGAAAACAAAACAAAACAAAAAATACCACCAAACAAACAAAAAAACCTGAAACAAAACTAAGAGAAAACCCACCTAGTTCTGTTTGATGAATATTTTTTCATATGTTTAGGTAATTTTGGAAAACAAATTACTTTATTCTATCGAGAATATTATTTATATATTTAGTCCATATGGTTTTGTGACCAATTTTAAAAAGAACATATCAAAAAACAAGCCAAGCCGGGCGTGGTGGCACATGCCTTTAATCCTAGCACTCGGGAAGCAGAGGTAGGAGGATTGCCGTGAGTTCAAGGCCACCCTGAGACTACATAGTGAATTCCAGGTCAGCCTGGACTAGAGTGAGACCCTACCTCAAAAAAAACTGTAAAAAACTGAAGAAAAATCACTGCAAATGACCTCCAGGTGTACTACTTTGTGCATCCAACTTTATGTGGGCACTGGGGAATCAAACCGGTGTTGTTAGGCTTTACAGGCAGTTGCCTTAACCACTGAACCATCTCTCCAGCCCCACACTTGGCTTTTTATTTAAGTGATGGGATCAGATTCTAGTCCTCATCTTTATGTAGCAAAAGCTTTTATCTATGGACCGAGATCTCCCAGCCCAATGATCTGTTACTTTTAGGTCTTTTAGATATTTCAGAATTATATTTCAGAATTATATAAAAAAGCTTTCCTAAGCTAGAAAATGGCTTACTTTAATAAAAATATTTGAATTATCTAAGAATAAACAAATATTGGTTACTCTTGAATTAAAAAAGGCACATGACATGAGTATTTTGATACAAATATTTAGAATATATTTATACTATATATAAACACATTATTCTGCACATTGGAAGGTACTAAAAATTTGCATACACAGTATCACTCTTGAGTACCCTTCAAGAACGAAGTCATGGAGAAGAATTAGAAGATGACTGTGAAACAGGCTCTCCCATTACAATACTGCTTCTGTCATTCAAAGTTCTGACTACAGCTGTAGCTGGAGACTGAAGCACTTTACGAGAAAGCCTCATTCTTCCGTCAGCTGGATCACGGCCGAAGTATTTCACCTGTGTTAATGAAGCAGATTTAAAGTTAACAACCAGGTTAAATTTTAAATACACATGGTTTAAGGCAATGCAGGGCAAGTGAGATGGCTCACTAGTTAGTTAAGGTGCCAGCCCAGGTTCAATTCCCAAGCCACCCACTGTAAATCAGACACCAAAAAGTGGCACAATTGTCTGGTGTTGGTTTGCAGAGGCAGGAGGCCCTGGTGCACCCATACTCAATATATGTGGAGGTATATACTTAACAAATATAAGCTTTTTAGCTGTTATAAAGAAAGAAGCTAGGTGTGGAGGTGTACACTGTAAACCTAGCAGTCAAGAGGCAGGAGCATTGCTGTGCATTTGCAGTCAGCCTGTCCTGTACAGTGAGTTCCCAGCCAGCTTAGGTTACAGATTGAAAGACTGTCTCAAAAAACACAAAAGCAGGGATAGAGAGCTGGATCAATCAGCAGTTAAAGGTGCTTGCTTGCAAAGCCTCACAGTATGGGTTCCATACCCCAGTACCCATTTAGAGCCAGATGCAGTGTCGCATGAATCCGGAGTTTATCTGCAGTGGCAAGAGGCCCTGGTGTGCCTATTCTTTCTCCCTTTCCTCCTTCTGCCAGCTTTCTGCTTGCAAGTAAAGAAATGAGTAAAATTATTTTTAAGAAACCACAAAAAGCTGGGCACTCAGTAGGCAGAGGTAGGAGGATCACTGCGAATTTGAGGCCACCCTGAGACTTCATAGTGAATTCCAGGTCAGCCTGAGCTAGATAGGAGACCTGACCCAGAAACACAAACAAGCAAAACCCAAAAAAGCCACAAAAGTAAACAAATGAAAAAAAAATACAGAGATTAAAAAAAAAGTACAGAGATCAGACATTTTGTTGCCAAATTCTAATCTTCTGGTAGACAGAGTGGTCCTTTTGATTCTGGAAGGTTTTCTTCATATTGGAAGCCATGGTGTCTGACAAGGGCTTCGGAACCATGTACAAACGATACAGGGTACTTGGGTCATTCACAGTCTCCCACTGTCAGGAATTAATGCACTAGGCTTTATTAGCCTAGGGAAAATGTAGCAGGCTTACAGTCTTCCCTGGTGTGTGAGAACAAAAACCTTCTACAGGGATATTACACCTTAGTTCTCATCTTTCCCTGAAGGCTACTTGAACAAAGGGAGTGCTGTTTAGAACTAAGCTAGTGGCCTTAGTTACTGAGGTCATGGTAGGAGGTGGAATTGAAATAGAAGATGGCATAGCCCAAAGACCTAGATTAGCAAGGACTTCTTAAGGGCTACAAAAAAGGTCAATTTTAAGGTTAAAACTTTTGTTGTTTTTGTTGTTGAGGTTGTGTCACACTCCAGGACACCTGTAGTTCTAGGCTGGCCTCGAGCTCACTGTGATCCTCCTACCTCTGCCTCCCCAGTGCTGGAAGTAAAAGTGTGCACCACCACGTTCAATTTCCTTGCTTGTTTTTAAAAATATATTTATTTGCAAGTAGAAAAGGGGGGGGGGGAATGGGTGCACCAGGGAATCCTGCTAATGAACTCCACCAACATGGTAGACTTTGTGCATCTGGGTACTGGGGATTTGAACCCAGGCCATTAAGCTTTGCAAGCAAGCACTTTTAACCACTAAGCTATCTTTCCAGCCTCCATGTGTTTTTTTAAAAGCTGTAAAGATGGATGTTCTTACAGCTGTAAGGTCCTAAGCAACACCAAGGTTAAAAGGAAGCACTGCCTATAAATCACACACATCATAGATGTTAATTCTATCCCTACAATATACTCATTAAAAATATTAGTTGGAATTCCAAATATTGTTATAGGTTGCAATCTAAAAAGCAGTTCCTCTAACTTTAGGTACAAACCCAGGAGGGGGATTTCCCTATAAGAAATCTAGGCCCTTATCTTAGGCAAATGGTTGTACATTAGGAACCAGGCTGCACCTGGCATAGCATTTATGACCGTCTTCACTTGGGCTAAGTGAATTTATGGCTGTCTTAAACCAGGCAGTGTTGACAAGACCCAACTTAGCTAAGATAAGTAAGAAGAAATGGGTAGTTATGTCTTTCCCAAATCTTTGCCTGTCAGAGCAGAGACCAGAAATAATGCTACTTCTGGTGGAAATTTTGCATTACCTCTCAGGACTAGTGTCCTGATGTTTGTTTTCACCCTCAAATTGGGATTGATAATGTTAAAACTGTTAAAATGTTAATGAGTGTTGAGTCTTAGGAAATGAGCTCATGCTGTCTTGTGTGAGAATCCAGGAGGGAGCGGGTCTTTGTTTTCAAGCCTTGCCATGCTGTGAAGAGGCTTTTGGAGGACTGGGACCGGGCCATCAACTGATGAATAATTTTAGTTAAAAAAATTTTTTTTAAAAATTTTTGATTTTTGTTTTGATTTTTAATAAAGACACTCTTTCAAACTTATTAATTCTCAGGTCGTCACTTGGAACTATTTCAATATCATTTAACATTAAGGCTAAAAAGTACCTGAATTTCTTGGCCAACTTCCAATCCTAGAGCAGTTGGATGTTTAATCTGAAAAACAAAACCAAACCAAACCATATATATATATAAAATTAGCTGATATCCATAGAAGTATACATTTTTCTGAAGTGAATGTCAGCTGTATTTGTTTTTTTCTGATTATGAGATCCCTTAAACAATATAGAACTAGACAGAAGAAAGAAAAGACCATCCAAACTTCTCTAGCTGCCACTCCCAAATGGCTAGTGAGTGCACTGCAGTTACACAAATGGGCACAAGAACGTAGATCAGTTGGTAGAGAAGCTATGGGTTTGATCCCTACTAGCACTAGGGGGAAAAGGTATATATATGTACCTATAACATATAAGAATATATAATAAATAAAATATTTTTGCCAGTGTGGTGGTGCATGCCTTTAAAATATTAAAAATTAATATTTTAAATCCAGAAAGTGAAAATTTAAAAATGGGCTTTTCTGTGTCTGTTTTATATTTGCTGGATTTTTTTTTTTTCAAAGTCTTTTCAGGGATGGGGATATGGCTAAGTTGGTTAAATGCTTGCCTTGCAGGCATGAGAACCCGAGTTCAATCCTTAGAACTCAAGTAAAAACAAAACGAAACTGAGCATGGTGTCATGCTCCTGCAATCTGAGAACTTGGGAGCTGGAGACAGACTGACGCCTGTGGTCACTGTGCAGACAGTCTAGCCTTTAAGCAGTTCTAGACCAGTAAGATACTGGGTCTCAAAAAGCTGAACTATCACCCAGGGTTGTCTTCTGGTCTCCATGTACATAAACACAGAAGAATGTCTTTTCATATAAATAAACAAACATTACAAGTAAGTATTCAGATTATATAATTTACCCAGTCCCTTAAAATTAGTCTTTCATTTTGCTTTAAATATTGTTGCAAATACTAGATACCGGTGAATGTAGGTGAAAGCATGTATCAGTGTATTATACCTGAGGTAGGGTCTCACTCTAGCTCAAGCTGACCTGGCACTCATTCTGTAGTCAACAGGCTGGCCTCGAATTCAAAGTGATCCTCCTACCTCTGCCTCCCGAGTGCTGGGGTTAAAGGCATGAACCACACCCGGCTATTTAAATATTTTTAAAATTGAGAAAAAATAAGCAAGATTTATTCCCCCTTGCCCCTCCTCCCCCCCAGGTAGGATCTTACTCTAGCCCAGGCTGGCCAGGAACTAACTCTGTAGCTGCAAGGCTGGTCTCGAACTCATGGTGACACTCCTACTTCAGCCTGGTGTTCACACCACCATGCCAGTTTTAAGATTCATCTAGTTTAATTTCTTTCAAGAATGAAATACTGGAGAGATGGCTCAGTGGTTAAGGCACTTGCCTCCATTGCCAAAGGACCCCAGTTCAATTCCCCAGTACCCACATAAGCCAGACCCACAGGCAGTGGCCCTAGTGTGCTCTCTTTCTCTCTTTCTCCCTCTCTCTCTCTGATTGAAAATGAATACCTAAAATTTAAAAAAGAATGAAATACTATGTATAGAAGCTCTAGGATAAACATCAAAAAGTTTATCTCAATTTACATTCTTACTATCAGTGTATGAGAGTATTTTTACCCACAGAGAATTTCCAACTAATAGTTGAAATACTTAGATTTGCAGTTTTAAAACTTGCTGTAGATACTATTTCCATTTTTGAAAACTAAAACTTTGTGTCATCTTTTGCTCATTTTGGCCTGTGTCTCATTTTTGGCTCAAGTTGGCCTGGAACACAATATGTATGTAGCCCAGGTTGACCTTAAACTTAAAGCAATCCTCCTGCCTCAGCCTTCTGAGTGTTGGGATTATAAGGATATGCCACTATGCCCAGTGATGCTGGGGATCAACCTCACGGCTTTGTAGGCGCTAGGCAAATGCTCTTTCCCAGGCTTCATTGTTACTATTTTCTGTAGAGAACATGTTTTCCAGTTCACTTAACAACTCACCTTTTATGTTGGAGCTATCTGCTTTTTGGTTTCTCTGCAGTTGTACATAAAATGTTTTTACAGGAAAACGAGTATAAAATACTGTTTTATACTATAATAAAGATATTTATACTTAAATAAATATGTAATTACAAGCAATGTAAGTTCTTTAACAGTATCCGTGCTACCAACATAGTTATATAACCGATAAAATACATAATCAAATTTGTCTTTCATTTTACCTTTCGCTGGTCAAGCTGTGTGTTATGCAGCAGTACTGCAGTCATATTTGGATACAGTTTCACCATAACCCCAGTGTCTCTAAACAAAGAAATAAGCATGGTCAAAGCAGTGCACACATATACTGACTAAGCTGTTGTTTCTATAGGAGAAACCACATTCCAGTGCAGGGTCTAGTTGACCTGGAACTCACTATGTAGTCCTGGTTCATGGGTCTTCCCCTCGCTTCTGCCTCCTTAAGGGTGGGATTACAGGCATGTGTTGTCATATTCATAGTACATATTCTTATAGCTATAAAAACCATGACTACATAAAAAAGTACTTCTTTTTTTGCATTATTTTTGCAGTGCTCCTTCAAATCCAAGGCTTCATACAAGCTTTACTACTGAGCCATATCCCCAAACACTTGCTTTTCAATTAAAAATATACCGTATATTTAAATACATATATTCACCTGTATTTTTCATCATCCTTCCTAAAAGTAAATAAATTCATTCATTTATTTAGAGACAGAGTCTCAAGTTGTCCAGGCCAGCCTCAAACTTTATGTAGCTGAAGATGACTTTGAACTTATGATTCTCCTGCCTGCTTAATGACCTGGGTTAGATTCCCCAGTACCCCTGTAAAGCCACATACACAGTGGCACATGCACCTGTAGTTCATTTGCAGTGGCTAGAGGCTTGTGATACAAATGTTTTAAAAACAAAGGCAAACTGGGCATGGGGGCACACACCTTTGATCCCAGCACTTGGGAGGCAGAGGTAGGTGGATCACTGTGAGTTTGAGGGCACCTGAGAATACATAGTGAATTACAGGTCTGTCTGGGCTACAGGAGGCCCTACCTTGAAAAACAACAAAAACAAAAAAACCCAAAGACAGTGCATTTACTTATTACCTGATTTCAGTTATTGTAGCTGTATAAACTGCTCCAAATTCTAATTGCTGCTCTTGCTGTAAGTGCAAAAGAAGCAATTAGGTTCAAAAAGAAAACATAAAAAAAAAAAAAAAACCTGGCAAAACATCTACTATAAGAACCATACTTACATCATCCTTACATATTTCAGTAATGAAGTCTCTGGCCTCATGCATTGCACTAGGTGTTGGTGCAAATACAGAAAATGTTTCTTCATCCACCTGACTAATAGTTACACCTTTAAAAAAGATAATGTAAACCCCAGCACCCATGGGTGTGGGGAAGTTAATTTAATACATGGAAATAAACTTGCTCAGTCTAGAGGTAACCTGCCTAAACAGCGTACAAAGACCTTGAAGCAGTTGGGCAGGGTTATGGAGTGCTCAATCATTGTTCAGGAATGAAGGGATTCACTCACCAACAAGCACACATTCACTTTGGCATTGACCTAGGTCCTAGGGATAGAACAGTGAACCAATGTTCATCCTAGCACAGCTAGGCTAATTTTGAGGATCTGGTTTTGCCTTCTTAATTTTGGTTAGAAATTATACCAAGGCTCCTTGTCAATCTATTATTCCTCTCAGTTCCTCGCTCTTAACTACTGGCTAAGGCCACCCTGCTTCTTGTGGTCAATAACTTCAAAACCTGTGTTAGGTAATGTAAACACTACTTCCAGAAGAACCAAAACATTCTATTTCTATATACTCTTTAAATGAAAGAGCCTTGACGAAACTAAGTAAAAGTAGTGATGTAAAGTAAATAAGACATAACTCTTTAAATGAAAAACTCAAAATTATTTGAGAAGGTTCATCTCTCTCTTCTCCCCTCCCTCCTTTTTTCTTTTTTTGAGATAGGGTCTTACTATGTATGTAGCCAAGACTGACATGGAAGACATGATCTTCCAAATACTGGATTCGAGGTGTGTGCCACCACACTTGGCTTCATCTTTCCTGAATACAGTCAAGGCTGGTCATCAGCGAGCTCATAAAGAGGCCCAGAGGAAACTCACAGTAAGACATAGGAGCTTTTCTCCCATTGCTCAAGTGCATATTTGTGGAGCAGCAGAGTAAAGATGGAAGAACAAACTTGCACGGTCTAGCATTTCCTAAAACCCTTGAGCTTCACACAGCTCTTACCAGTTTCTGCCTGCAGCTTTTTTAAGTGATATCCACCTGGTCCAACAAACCTTGCTCTTTTTGATAATGGAACCTGAAGAGTTTCTGAAAAGCAATACAGACAAACATATAAATAATTCAAAGATATACATGATTCTAAACAGATGCAAAAAAATAACTGAAAATGCTAGGTGTGGTGGCTCATGCCTATAATCCTAGTACTTGGAGGCTGAAGTAGCAGGATCGCCATGAGTTTGAGGTCAGCCTGGGCTATAGAGTGAGTACCAGATTAAAAAAACAACAAATAAAAACCTGGATTAGAATGAGACCTTGCCTTAAAAATTTTAAACCCAAAATAATTATTTCACTGTGAAACAGAAAAAGTGATTAAAATAATTGAAAACAAATGTGTAAGAATATCCTCCTTTAAAGTATGTTTTTCTTTCTTGGTCTTTTCTTTTTTTTTGGTTGTTGCTGTTTTGTTTTTTTGAGGGAAGGTCTCACTCTAGCCCAGGCTGACTTGGAACTCACTCTGTATGTAGCTCAGGCTGGCCTCAAACTCATAGTGATCCTCTTGTATCCACCTCCTGAGCACTGGGATCAAAGGCATGAGCCACCGTGCCTAGCCTTAAAGTATGCTTTTCTTTCAACAATTTTTTTTGAAGCAGTCTTACTCTAGCCTATGCTGTATCCTTGATTGGCCCCGCACTCACACCTATCCTCTTACCTCCATGGATTAAAGGTGTGACCACCATGCCTGGCTTAAACAAATTTACTTTTAAAGTGCTATACAAAAAATAAACTTTTACATATTTGATATATATATATATATATACATATATATATACATATATATATATATCTTCAAACATTTTGATTTCTTTATGGTGAGGAAGACGGCTCAGTGGGTAAGGTGTTTGCCACACAAGTGCACGAC
This sequence comes from Zapus hudsonius, assembly GCA_004024765.1. Classification (NCBI taxonomy): domain Eukaryota; kingdom Metazoa; phylum Chordata; class Mammalia; order Rodentia; family Dipodidae; genus Zapus; species Zapus hudsonius. The sequence goes on along the minus strand of PVHP010006512.1, from coordinate 20,380 downwards.
CTGAGCTTGACTCTGAAGCACCCTAGGACATCGGGGCATGGTGGCCACATGCACGTGCTTCCAGCACTGAGAGTTGGAACCCTAGGGCTTGCTGGCTACCTGGTCTAGCCAAATCAGTGAGCCCCCGATTCAGTGAGACCTTATCTCAAAAAATAAGATGGGCGGGTGTGGCAGCACATGCCTTTAATCCCAGCACTTGGGAGGCCGAGGTAAAAGGATTGCTGTGAGTTCGAGGCCAGCCTGGGACTACATAGTAAATTCCAGGTCACCCTGGGCTAGAATGAGACTCTATTTTGAAAAACAAATTGTATACATACCACACATGTGCACATATGGAAAAAAAAAAACTTTTATCAATAAAAATGCTTAAGATTTTTATTTTGTGTTAGATTAAAAATATTTTAAAACAGGGCTAGGGAGCTGGCTCAAAGGGTAAAGCAACTCTAAGTACCTGAGTTCAGATCCCCAGATACCCACAGACCCCAAATAAAAGCTGGAAGCTGTAAGAGGTTTCTCTAATTCCATTTTGCCCGAGTTGAGAAGGAAAGCAGAGACAGGGGAATTTCCCCAAAGCTCACTGACCAGCTAGCCTGCCTCCAGTGTGGAAGGAGAGGACTGACCCAAAAATTCCTGTTACTCATACTCACAAACATGCACACATACACAAACTAAATAAATGAATGACAAGTGAAAGAGTTTAAAACAGTACTTATATATGAATGATTATCATTTAATTTATTACCTACAACAGGTCCATTTTCTTTCCTAGACACTCGAGGTTTTGAAATAGTTTTGTTCATTATCTGCAGTATCTCTTTCTTGGCCACTAGAAGAAATAACAACAGGGAAGTTACAACTACTCTCAGCATCTCTGGTATAAAGTTCAAACTCTAGCTTAGTAACCAAAGCTCTTCACTCACATCCTAATTATCTTAAAAATTCACTTGTGTTCCTAGTTCAAAAATTCTTAGCAAGTTGCTTCATTTGTAAAAATAGCACTGTCTTTTCACTTGGATAGTTAGTGATATACACAGTAATTACCATTTTGTATGCGTGGTCTATGTTTATGCATGTGAATGTGTGTCCATGTGTAATGACAATGTCTTCCTCCATTCTCTCCCTCCCTCCCTCCCCACCCCCTCCCTCCCTCCCTCTCCCCCTCTCTCTGTAGGGTTTCACTCTAGCCCAGGCTGACCTGGAATTTACTATGCATTCTCAGGGTAGCTTTGAACTCATGCATCCTGAGTGCTGGGATTAAAAGTGTGCTCCATCACACCTGACAATTTTTTTTTAAAACAATGTTTTATAATAAGCAGAATAACAATTGTAGGTTCCACTAATCACATAGAAATGAGAGGAAAACCAGGCACACTGACTTACCTGATGCTTGTTGAATGGCCTCCATTACAATTTTAACTGGTATTCCAGGTAACTTAATATCAGCCTAATGGAAAAGCCAAAAGTAAATTAATAAACTGTGACTCATGTCATTAAACATTATTTTTTTTTAAAAAGGTGGGTTTAAAAAATACCTGTAATGCAGTGATTCCCTTATTTGTACCGGCTATTTTGAAATCCATGTCACCATTGTAATCTTCAATTCCCTTTAGCAATTTAAGAAATTATGATAGAGTTTAACAAACTTTAACAAAGTTTAACAAAGTTTAACAAACATAAAAAACTCACCCATAGTCACCATAGTAAAATTTTAAAACATAGTTTTAGAGGTAAACTGTGTCTAAGACCAAATGCAAATAATTATCTCTACTATTAGCCACTGCTGCCAATATATGAATTTTGCCCTCAGGCAAGCTAGCACCTTTAACCACTGAGCCATCTCTCTAGCCCATATTTTAAAAATATTTTTTTAATATTTAAAAATATTTTTTGTTTGCAAGCAGAGAGAGAGAGAGAGAGAGAGAGAGAGAGAGAGAGAGAGAGAATAGGAGAACCAAGGTCTCTAGCAGCTGCAAATGAACTCCATCTGGCTTTACGTGGGCATTGGAGAATTGAACCAGGGTCATTAGGTTTTGTAAGCAAGTGCCTTAACCACTGAACCATCTCTCTAGCCCCCCCCCCCTTATTTTTAAAGATAAGGTCTTGTTCTGCAGGCATGGAATTGATGAATTTTCCAGACTGCTGGGATTACAGGCACCATGCATGGCCTTCAATCACCCTTGTACAGTATGGCAGTTTTCATCAGTGAATACTTCAGAGGGGGAATCTACTTGCCAGAATATCTGTCAGCAAACGATAATCTTCTATTTCATCTTTTTCTGGATTGTTTTTGGTAACCAATCCTATTGCTACGCCTGCAACAGCAGATGAAATGGGAACTCCTATAAAAAGAAAGGTTTTGTGTATAATATGTGTACCAGCCTAAAATATACTGTCATTCAAACAGAATTATTTTTAAGCAAAGGGATGTATTCTCTCAAATGACAACCATCAAAGCTGAGTTGGAAAGGTCTTAAGGCTTTTGGCAACTTTAGTTTTTTGAACTTATAATAATGTCCCTTAAAGCAATAGGTAGTAACTATACTTAGCAAAAACCCAATGGCAAGCTTCATAATTCTTAAGTTATTTATTACTCAAACATGTTTCCATACTTAAACCCTTCAGCATACCTCCCCATGACAGCCACCATTAGTTTAGCCTTGCAGAAGATTTTTGTGGTGGGTATGGTGGTACACACCTTTAATACCAGCACCCAGGAGGCAAAGGTAGGAGGATTGATGTGAGTTCAAGCCAGCCTGGGACTAAAGAGTGCGTTCTAGATCAGCCTGGGCTAGAGTGAGACCCTACCAAAAAAAAAAAAAAAATTGTGTTCAACTGTAAATGTTTTTCTATGTGATTTGGCTGAGAAATTCAAATTCCACAAAGACAAAGGACTGTGCTGGAGCTTAATTTAGTGCCTCACTTGTAACTGGAGTAATATATTCACATGATTGACTGCTTTATTTCCTCCTTGATTTATTCACCTTTCTGCATTTCATATCTGTATTGTCAATAAGCAGACATCAGAAAATTCCTTGTGTTGCCTCGGAGGTATCTTTAGGTCCCTTTTGCCTTACTTGAACACCAACCACCATTGTAAATGGCAGAAACTGGTTTTGAGAGCCTAAACTGCTAAGTCTTTCAGTGTTTTAGATGCACAGATTATACTGAACCACTTGCAATGTCCCACCCTTAAAGTCTATGTACATTTCTGGAGTATCACTCTACTCAAAGACCCAAAGATTACATGGTTGTTCTCTCTAATGGGCCCTAATACTTTTGTTTACTAATCAAAACTTCTTTGTTGACTAGAATCAGTTCTGGAACTCTCCACTTTTAGAAGGTGAGAAAGTTTACTGGGTCACCAAAGGCAAGCATACATTTTCAGTGTATTGCAATTTTTAGTGTTCTTTAGCTAAAATTAAGAATTTAAGTCAGTATGTTTCTTTTTTTAAACATTTATTTGCAGGTGTGTATGTTGGCTTGTGATGGCCTCGTCTCTACAAACACAGTATCTGCCAACCAATAAAGTTCTGATGTTCTACTTTGTAACTATCTTGCCTCTGACCTTGATTGGTAATCTTTAATTTTATTTCAAGTTTTATTCAGTCTAATTATAAAGTTTATATTTTGCATGTAGATATTTGTAATCATATATGTGAGGTATTAGCAGTTTTGAAGCATAATTCTTTTACCTGCATCCATTAATGCTAAACTTCCACCACACGCAGATGCCATAGAAGATGATCCTATCAAAAGAAAAAGACTTGGTTTGTAATATGTTGAAATCTTAAAATGGAGACAATTGTGGGCTGTTAAGGTGCTTGCTTGCAATGCCAAACAACCCAGGTTTGACTCCCCAGTGCCCATGTAAAGCCAGATGCACAGGGTGATACATGCATTTGGAGCTCGTTTGCAGAGGCTAGAAGCCCTGGCATGCCCCCATTCTCTCTCTCCCCTTATAAATAAATAAAATTTAAAATGTAGACAATTGTTACTCTTGGTTACTTCCTTGTAAGCATTAAGTTATAACATAGTCAGCAGCCCTTCATTCCTTATTTCTCAAGGCATGTACATGAAACTCTGGTAAGCTACAAACTATAGAGCAGCACAGTCCCACATGGCAGATTTTAGTTGACATGTGGGACTTAATTTCAGTTACTTGTAGTGAATTTCATTCTCCAACAGAGTAACACAAATGTAGAGGATGTCCAAAGTTCTCTGCAGTACTGCCTTAGAGATTGATTCTTAGAAACCTCCCAGGAGGATAGCAATACTTTTGTGCCTTGATCAGAAGGTAAAGGATACAGGTCTGACCCTCAGCCACACATGCTGCAGAACATAAACATCTTGTTGAAATCAGAGCTTACTTTAACCTGTGGCCCCCCTGTGTCTGTTGTACCCTGAAGAATCCTATGCCTTTTCTGCCAATAGTGACTGCATCTGGTCTTGACCTGTGGCCTGGTTAAAGCAGCCCTGTTCCCACTCTCTTGGTGCCCACTTAGTCATGTGCCTGTGGCAGGCAGATAGCTACCCTGCACTGCTTTGTGGTATGTCTGCAAAATAGAAATAAGTAACCCAAATTAGATGCACTAGAAAAAAGATAGATACACTTGTCTTAGAATGTTTTCAAAGCTACTTATTGGCTAAAAAGAGAGACTCAACATAAAGGTGTGATCAACTAAATATGTTTTTCTTGGCGGAGGCTTGGGACCTTATAGTAATAAACACAATGCAAAATCACTTCAGAAAAGCTGAGAACATAACGGAGAATCTGGTCTTTTCTACTAGGAAAGAAATATTTTAATCCCATACCATTTGATTCTAGGACTTCCGATGTAACTCTTATGGTGAAAGGAAAATCTTTGGGAATGACAGGATGTAAGGCTTTCTCGGCAAGAGCACCTAAAACAGAAAACAATAAGCAAAAATGTACCAAGTCTCTGTAAGAACACCATGTAAATTTAGAGCTGTACTCACCATGCCCAAGTTCTCTTCTATTTACACCAGTGACTTTGCCAATTTCATTCGTTGCATAAGGAGGAAACTTCAAAACAAAACACACACAAACATACACAGAGAGAGAGATAAAGAGAGAGAGAGAGAGAGATAACTAGCATGAAAAGATGCCCAAGACATATTACCAAATATTTTGAGTATTTTATTACTTCAATTAAGAAAATTAAAAAGTACTCTATGGGACTTCTGTGCGCTTAGGTTTAGTTGTTTAAGTACGATCTAGTATAAACTTAATTATACAATGACTTCATATACAGTAACAATAATGCAGATCCTTTATTGTTAATTGAGTGTATGAACACTGAAATGAGCACAGGGAGAAGGTATCTGAAATGCTCCACTTCCGTTTGTCATACATACATCTATTCAGTTATAACTCCCTCGCACAAATAACAGTCTACTACACGTTCTTTAACTTTCATGTATGACTTATAACAGGAAGTTATTAATTGGAAACTTACAACTTATCTTTAAATCTCTTCTGTATGCAATAATAGCCCCCGCCCCCACCAAATCAACTTTTAACATATACGTGATAAAATGTTAATGGGAGAATCTATATACTTGGTGTATGTGGATTTACTATACACTTCATTAATTTTGTGGTATCCTAAAAAATTTTCACAATAAAATATCAGGAAAAAAATACAGCTTACCTCATAGTGCAGCATAAAATTTTTATCTTTTATCCCACTACAAACAAAAGGCATAATATTAAAAACACTTTTAAGGATAATTTTCAATAAACTAAAAAGAGAATTAAAAAAATTAGTTATTGCATTTTTTTAGTTGGTATCTAGACATTTAGATATTAATCCTGGCATTAAAAAGACACACACACACACACACACACACACACACACACACACACACACACAGTTGAGTTTTAATAAGGCTTGGTCTGAAAGAGAAAACTGAAGAAAAAAACTAGAGCTTTTTTTGGAGACAGACTCTGTCATGGTTTGATCCAGGTGTCCCCCACAAACAAATCAATGTGTTCTGGGTAATCGATCCTCAGTTGATGGCAGTTCAGGAATTACAACCTTGCTAGAGCTGTGTTGTTGGGGGCGGGCCTTTGGGGTTATAAGTCAGCTTCCCCTTGCCAGTGTTTGGCACACCTTCCTGCCACCGTTTCCAGTGCTGTGGCGGAGGTGATGTCCACCCCTTTGCTCATGCCATTGTTTTCCCGGCCAGGATGGAGTCTCCCCTCGAGTTTGTAAGCCTAATAAACCCATTCCTCCACAAGCTGCTTTTGGTTTGGGTTCCTTTCTGCACAGCAACTAGAAAGCTGACCACAACAGACTCTTGCTATGTTGTCTTGCAACAGAGAGATGATTTTTTTAAAAAAATTATTTATTTTCAAACAGAGAGAAAAAGGGAGAGGGAGAGAGAATGAGAATGGGCATGCCAGGGCCTCCAGCTACTGCAAATGTACTCCAGGTACATGTACCACTTTGTGTATCTCGCTCTATGTGGGTACTGGGGAATCAAAGGTGGGTTGTAAGGCTTTGCAGGCAAGTGCCTTAACTGCTGAGCCATCATCTCTCCAGATGACTTTCTTTTTCTGGGGCTTATGACTAAATTCTATACTGACTGAAGAAAACACTTTTTCTTCAGATACAAGCCCTTCTGCTTGTTTTTTTACAAAATTTTAAAAATATTTTATTTATTTGAGAAAGAGGCAGAATGGGCGTGCCAGGGCCTCCAGCCACTGCAAAGGAACTCCAGACGCATGAGCCACCTTGTGCATCTGGCTTTATGTGGGCACTGAGGAATCAAACTTGGGTCCTTCTACCTTGCAGGCAAACACCTTAACTGCTCAGCCATCTCTCCAGCCCACAAAATATTTTTATTTATTTATTTGTAAGCAGAGACAGGAGGGGGGGTGGAACTCCAGATGCAGGTACCACTGTACATCTGGCTTTACATGGGTATTGAACCCAGTTGGTTAGACTTGTAGGCAAGTGCCTTAACTGCTTAGCCACTTACCTATCCCTTATTTTTTGAGTGAGGTTTCCTGCATGGTAGGTTGGCTAAGGATGAAGTGAAACTTCTGATCCTCAGGATCACAGCCATGATCTTTCATACTTGCTTTATATGGTGCTGGGGATCAAACCCAGGGTTTTATGAAAGTTAAGGCAAGCACTCTACCAAATGAATTACTTCCCTAGCCCCAAATACTAGTTCTTAAATATCCAGACTTGAAGAGTTAAGATAGCATACGGTATTTTAAGCATTAATAACCACTGAAGAAATGCTAAATGTCACAGCCATAATAGGTAGATCTCAGAGTGATAGTCTTCCCAGTCAGCACATGACATGAATATCAGTGACTTAAACGATAGAGCTGAGAGCAATCAGAAGACCCAACAGGCAAAGATCTGTCTTGGTTCAAAAGAATTATAAGAGTTTCTAGAAAAACAGGAATAAATAAGGATGAGAAGAAACACAATTTAGACTGTTTAATTTGGTGAAGAATTATAAAAGGCACCTCTCTGTGCAAGGGATTTTGAAAAAGTCCTGGGGTGGAACAGAATCTGCAAAGCCACAGTGCAGCTCTGCAAGGAGCAATCTAAAACAATCAAGCTCCTTCAGGATACTACAGGAATGATGGATTTGGGGGCTAGACAAGAAGACAGATCACCGGTTGAATTGCATTTTACATGAGAAGTAAACCAAAGGTCATCATGAGTAAAGTGGTATGTGTTCCCTCACGTAAGCACACTAGACTGAAGATCAGAATTTATGGATGTGCTCTAGCCAAGAGCTCAGTGTTCAGTGTTCCTTAAGAAACTTGTGCTGGAGATCGAATCCAGGGCCAGGCTCGGTAAAAGTTCCTTACCACTGAGCTCTATGCAGCCCCAGTATTGTTTCCTATTAAGCTCTGGCCTAGAAGAAAAAGGAGTCAACGTGACGAAAGGCAGACCAACTTTTGTTTCGGAAAGGAATAAAAAACACAAAGTATTAAGACTTTTCCATATTATTAAGATGGACATTCTAGCTTTATACTTAAGTTCAGGGAGATTTTTTTTTTTTTGAAACAAAATCTCATGTTTCCCAGGCTGCACTCAAATTTATAGCCAAGGATGACCTTAAATTTCTGATCCTCCTGCCTCTCCCTCCTGAGTGCTGAGATTATAGGATTAATGCAGTGCTGGGGATTGAACTGAGGCTTTGTGCATGCTAGTTAAGCATTCTACCAATAGAGCTTTATCTCCAGTCCCTAAACTGTTCATTTTTAACAGACACATGAAAAATAATTAGGGGAGCTATTCTGAAAACATTAGGGGTTACTACTCTGTAGTATGAAGAGGCAAGCAGAGTCCTGTGGTCTTCTGAGACCATTAATAAGGCAAGGGAAGCAGCCCAGTTAGACTGAGAAAAGGCTGTATGTATGTTTGACTCATTCAGTAGTGCTAGAGAGCAGTCACTCTTTAAGAACAGGAGAGCCAACTATTTCTGAACAAAAAATTACAAAGTAGGTTGAGACTAGGTAAAGCTTTTTGGGTTGAGACTAGGTAAAGCTTTTTTTTTTTTTTTATTAACAGCCTCCAGATTATTTATAGTAGCTGGGACTTCATTTATAATACAAAAGCCTATCCATTCAAGATTACTTAGAAAGCTAGTCCTAAGGAATGGGTATAGAGACAGGGAATATCTTGAATCTACTCATATTAAAAGAATTAAATGCTTTACCAGTGGGTTCCAAAACAATAGTTCAAAAGAAAATATAGCACACTAATACAAAAAAAGTCCTTTGATACTCTGACAGAAAAATGAAGTAAAGACACAAGTTAAAAAAAAAAAAAAACATAGCAAATGTCAGTTGTGATGGCGCACACCTTTAATCCCAGCACATGGGAATCTGAGACAGAATTACCATGGGTTTAAGGCCAGCCCAGAGCTATAGAGCAAGTTCCAGATAAACCTGGGCTTTAGAGAAAAAGGAAAAAAAAAAAGTAATAATGGGGGCTAGTAGTGATATGGCTCAGCGGTTAAAGGTGCTTGCTTTCAGGGCCTACCACCCCAGGTTTGATTCCCCAGTATCCACGTAAAGCCAGATACACAAAGTGGCACATGCGTCTAGAGTCCATTTGCAGTTGCAAGGGGCCCTGGTACTCACAATTTTCTTAAATAACTAAAAATACTTAAAATAAAAGTAACAATGGAGCCTGCTGTGGTGGTGCATACCTTTAAGCCCAGCACTTGGGAGGTAGAGGTAAGAGGATCACTGAGAGTTTGAGGCCACCTTGAGACTACATAGTGAATTCCACGTCAGCCTGGACTAGAGTGAGACCCTACCTTGAAAACAAACAAAAAGTAACAAAGGGGCTGGGGAGATGGGTCAGTGACTAAAATTGCTTGCTGCTTAAGGATGAACGCCTTGTAGCCCACAGACTGCCAAGTTTGACTCCCTGGAGCACACGTAAAAATCTGGGTATGGCCAAACATGTCTGTGACCCCAGTGGGGAGCTGGGACTGAAATCACTGGAGCTCACTATGGATAGTAGCTCTGGGTCACAGGATAGACCTCATCTCAAGGAAATATGTGGATGAGTGATAATGACACCAGGCATTCTCCTTTCACCCCTGTACACATGTGCATGGGATGTGTATACTTAGACATACACATATATCACACATACCACCACTGCATACATACTCCCCCCCTCCCCCCACACACACCAAAAAAAGAGCAATAATGAGGCTAGGTGTTGTGGCTCATGCCTATAATCCCAGCACTCAGGAGGTTGAGACAGGAGGATTGCAGTGTATAATAAGGCACTTTGAGCTACAGAGCAAAACCTTGTCTCAAAAACAACAATCCCCCCCCCAAAAGTGCTGGGCACGGTGGTGCATGCCTATAATACCAGCACTCAGGAGGCAGAGGTAGGATGACTGCTGTGAGTTTGAGGCCAGCATGGAACTACAGAGTGAGTTCCAGATAAGCCTGGGCTAGAGTGAGACTCTATCTTAAAATAACAAAAAAAAACAAAAAACAAAACAAAAAAAAAAAAAAAAGTAACAGTGATTACAAACTGTTAAGAGCTCGAAACATAATGTTATCAAAACACAGCTTACCTTATAGCTGTTATAATTTGATCTGACTTAACACTGGATTCTAATGAATCAAATGTAACAGTACAGAGCACCTAAAACAGAAGAGAAATATGCAAATATTCATGTATACATGAGCACATACAGTTTGCTTGCCTTTTTTTTCTTCAGTTTTTTGGATTGAATCCAGGACCATCGTGCATGATGAGCATGTGCTCTGCTACTAAGCTCAAACTAAAATTATTTGACAAACCCAATTATATATTTTTTAAAAATTGAGGACAAACACATTCTACTTAATAGTTATGACAATACAGTAAAGACTCATTCTATAAATATTCAAGCAGTATGTATATCTCAACAATCCAAAAGTCTAAAATTATATAGACTAATTAAAGTGCCATTAGGAGTGTTGTTGGAGAAGACAGAGGAAGGAACATTTGTAAAATCTATATATTAGCTGGGGCTGGAGAGATGCTCAGTGGTTAAGGCACTTGCCTGCAAAGCCTAAAGACACAGGTTTGATTCCCCAGTACCCATGTAACACCAGATGCTCCAAGTGGTACATGCATCTGGAGTTTGTTTGCAGCAGCTGGAGGCCCTGGCATGTCCATTCTCTCTCTCTCTCTCTTCTAGCCAATACATAAACAAACAAATAAAAAACAAAACAAAAAACACCCCAAATATTAGTTCATAGCAGATTCAATACATGTTTAGCCAAAAAATCTGCCTGCTTAAAAAACAAAAGAGGGGCCGGGCGTGGTGGCGCACGCCTTTAATCCCAGCACTTGGGAGGCAGAGGTAAGAGGATCACCATGCGTTCAAGGCCACCCTGAGACTACATAGTGAATTCCAGGTTAGCCTGGGCTAGAGCGAGACCCTACCTCAAAAAACCAAAAAAAAAAAAAAAAAAAGCCCAAAAAACCCAAAACCAAACAAAAGAGGGGCTGGGGAGGTGGTGTAGAGGTTAAAGGCACTTGCCTGCTGGCCTACATTCCACTCTCCAGCATCCACATATAGCTGGACACAAAGTGACATGTGCATCTGTAATCCCAATGAGTCCATAGCAGTGGGAAGTAGAGCAAGAGAGTCTGCAAGCTCGTGGGCCAGCTAGAGTGGCACACATGCAGGGGCAACAATAGGGGAGGACAAACAGCTCACGATTGTCCTCAGACCTCCATGTGCCTGTGCCCCACATCACACACACCCAAGACATACACAGACACAAATAGTGATTCTTAGTTAAAATGTTGGATTAATACAATTTTCCTCAATTGTTATAATCTATGATATTAAAAATTAATAAAAATTACTAAACATACATTATCTTAGAATCGAAAGGAAAATAAGCAAATATGAAGACCAACTAATGTAATCTGCTAGGGGGTTGGGGCTGACTCATTGGGAGAACACCTGCCCATGAAGATAAGGTCCTGGGGTTAATCCACACACGGGCTGGGTAAGGAAACAAAGGATGAATTCACCCACTGAAAGAGTCTCTTCTCAGGGAACTGCAGGGAATCAACGAGACGAACATATGTGCTTATAATTCCAAAAGACAAGATGAAAGACCAGGACACAGGAAAAAATATTTGAAGAAATAATGGCTGAAATTTGTCATACTTGCTAAAAGGACAAGTTTACAGATTTAGGTTTACAAATTTATCCAAAGAAAACCCCACACTTTCCACGGCCATACTGATAAAAATCCAAAGATAAGGAGGCAATCCTGACAGCACTCACAGGAGAACAGTAATAACATGCACAGGAACAAATGAATGCTCCTTTTTTTTTTTTTTTTTTAAAAAATAAAGCCACTTAAAGTCATCTTTAAGTGATAAAAGAAAACAAAAGTGAATCAGATAAGCCCAGAATTCTAACACAAAGCAAAAAGACTATTAAAAAAATGGCAAAACTGGCGTGGTAGCACACGCCTTTAATCCCAGCACGCGGGAGGCGGAAGTAGGAGGACACTTTGAGTTCAAGATCACCCTGAGACCACATAGTGAATTACAGGTCAGACCCTACCTCCGAAAAACAAACAAACAAACAAACAAACAAAAAAGGCAAGATGGCATTTTCAAATGAAAAAGAAGACCTACAGAACGCCACCACAGGAAGTTTAGTCAGACTGATGCAAAAGATATGAGCTAAAAATGTGGATCTTGGGTAAAGGATGAAAAAAATCAGAACTGGTAAATATGTGGGTCAATACAAAAGACTTTTGGGTCTTGTTTAAACACTTATACTGAAAGTCAAAGTTATAGTAGTGCTTTGCAGGTTTAGGACACATAGATATAACTATAGCATCAAGGATGGAAGGAGGAGAAAATGGCTGCACAATTTCCTTATTTTGACTATAAAAAATTGATCAAGCCGGGCGTGATGGCACATGCCTTTAATCCCAGCACTCGGGAGGCAGAGGTAGGAGGATCACCATGAGTTCAAGGCCACCCTGAGACTACATAGCGAATTCCAGGTCAGCCTAGACTAGAGCGAGACCCTACCTTGAAAAACCAAAAAAAAAAAAAAACAAAAAAAAAAACAAAAAAAAAACTGATCAATTAAAAGGTCTATACTACCATCTCTATAGTTACCATGGAAAAATAATGAAAATGTACAGCTAAAAAACAAACAAGCTAAAGTGGAATACTACTAAATACATAAATGCTCCACTAATCCATAAAGACAACAACATGAGTAGAGGGACCATAGATAAACAAGTAAATGACAGACCTAAATACAGTTACTACAAGTTAAACACAAATGGACTGAATGTTCCAGTTAAACAGTAAAGATTGTGTGAACAGGTAACAAACTGTGAAGACTATCTAGCTGGCCTTTAGAAAAAAATCTGTGTGCATATGGGGAAGGCACACATGTCATGGAACACCAGTGGACGTCAGAGAAATTCAAGCATGGGTCCTTGACGTCTACCTTGTATGGGGCAGGGTATCTGTTCTTCACTGCTGAATATACCAGGTGAGCTTCTGGAATTTCCTGTCTCCACCTCCCAGCTCTCTGAAGGAGGGTTGGGATTACAGATGTTTGCTGCTGTGTCTGGCTTTACATGGGTTCTGAAATCTGAACTCAGGTCATCAATCTTGCACAGCAAGCACTTTTACTCAGTGAGCCACCTTCTAAGCCCTGAACATATTGTCAAAACTTTATTAAAAAGCATAAGAAAATGAATTAAAGGTAAGAGACTATATATTAATGTAAATACTGTGATTCAAGCTGTAAAAATACCATTCTTTCTCAAATGAATGCTCAGTGTAATTCCAATATAAATTCTAGAGGGTGTAATTTTTGCTTCGAAACAGGGTTTCAAGTATCCCAGGCTAGCTTCAATCTTGCATTGTAACTGAGGATGACCTTGAATTTATTGATCCCCTTGCCTCTACCTCCTGAGTGTTATGTGGCATATGCCACCCTGCTCAGTTTTATGTGAGGCTGGGAATAGAACCTAGGTCTTCATGCATGCTAGGCAAGCATAGTACCAGCAGAGTTATATCCCCAGAGTGACTTTTTTAAAGTATAGCAGAGGAATTTAAATTTTTTATTTATTTATATTCAAGCAGAGGGGGGTTAGTTGGAGAGGGAAAAAATGGGCCCACTAGGGCCTTTAGCCACTGCAAATGAACTTCAGATGCATGTGCCACTCTGTGCATCTGGCTTTACAAGGGTACTTGGGAACTGAACTTGAACTTGGGTTGTTAGGCTTTGCAGGCAAATGCCTTTAACTGCTGAGCCATTGCTCTAGCCCCTATAACCGAGGAATTAAAAAAAAAAATCAAACGGGTTGGACACATGGCTTAGTGGTGAAGGCACTTGCCTATAAAGCAGAAGGACCTGAGTTCAATTTCCCAGTACCCATGTAAAGCCATATGCACAAGATGGCACATGCATCTGGAGTTCGTTCTGCAGTAGCCGGAGGCCCTGGTGCACCTATTCTCTCTCTTTCAATCTCTCTAATACATAGATATTTTTTTAAAGGCTCAATAGAATTCTAAAATTCAAATGAAAGAACAAAAATACCTTGTTGTGTGATGGTTTGAATGTAAACCATCCCCCACAGGCTCATGAGGCTACTCAATCCCCTGTTGGTGGTGCCTTTCTAGAAGGTTGTGGAACTTTTAGTAGGTGGAGCCTTGGTGGAGGAAGTGCGCTACTGGGGGCCTTGAGGTTTATAGCCCAGTCCACTTGCTTCTCTCTACTTCCTCCCTGTTGATGTGATGGCACAATGCTGGCTGCCTGCTCCTGCCATGCTTTCCCTGCAATGACAGACTTCCCCATTGAAACTAAGCTGAGAAGACACCTGTCCTGTAAGTTGCTTGTTTCTCATGCATCCCAGCCATGAGAAAGTAACTGATAAAAATAGCTAAGATAATTCTGTGGAGAAGGGAAGGCTAAGAGGGAAGAACTGTTTCTCAGACATTAATATACCCCAAAGCATAATAATTAAAATTCCAAGATATTAGATCAGGAAGTTCACAAAATGATGGAAGAGAATATAGTTTCACAAGTATTTATAAACTTTGAACATAATTTGGTCTTATAAATCAGTGGGAAAAATTAATTATTAGTAATGGTGTCATAAAACTGGCTCACTGATGAACACACCATATATAGGAATAAAGTCCAAGGCAAATTATAATGGTCTATTTTTTTAAAAATATTTTTTTAATTCATTTTCAAGCAGAGAGAGAGAGAGAGAGAGAGAGAGAGAGAGAGAGAGAAGAGAGAGAGAGGAGAGAGAGAGAGAGAGAGAGAGAGAGAGAGAGAGAGAGAGAGAGAGAGAAGAGAGAGAGAGAGGAGAGAGAGAGAGAGAGAGAGAGAGAGAGAGAGAGAAAGAAAGAGAACCAGGGCCACCATCTTTTGGGTCTGGCTTATGTGGGTCCTGGGGAATTGAACCCAGGGCCTTAGGCACTAGAGGCAAGTGCCTTAACCGCTGAACCATCTCTCCAGCCCAATGGTCTATTTTTGATAGCTTTAATTATAAAAGCTAATATAATGAAAGTATAGGCTATTAATTCTGTGAATCTGAAAGTATGGAATAACATTTAATAAAAAGTGAAAAGGGGATAGGTTAACTAAATCAAAACTAAAGGCATCAGATTTATTTCACACACTTACACATACACATATGTAAAAAATTTAGTTTGGATACCATCTATGTCAGGTCCAACTTGTTACTAAAAAGAACTAATTTCTAAAACACCTGTGAAATCACAAAAAAACAAGAGGTAACATATAATAAGCAATATTTGAAAACAGGAACTAAAACTAACCAAAGACTGGTCAAGTAATCTGGTCAGAAAACTCACAGAAGATCTTACCTCACCAGCACCACCACATTATATAACTTTAGGGGATAAGGACCTCAGGGATGGTCCATAGTGTCCAAGGAAATATAATTTATAGCACTAAGATACCACTTTGTACCTATCAGGTTGGCAAAAATTAAGTAGTGAATACTGTAAGAAAAAAAGTGTTATTACCATACACAAAACATTGGGTACATATGTGGGTAAAGGAACAAAAAGAAAACAGGAGAATGCATGTGAAATACAGTAGAATGAGTATCTATGGAAAGAAAAAGATTAACATTAAGGGTCACACTAAAAAGAGAAAACAGTGCTGGAGAGATGGCTCAGCAGTTAAAGGCACTTGCTTGCAAAGCCTTCAGGCCTAGGTTTGATTCCCCAGTACCCACATAAAGCCAGATGCACAGAGGTGACACATGTGTCTGGAGTTTGTTTGAAATGACAAGAGGCCCTGGTGGGCCAATTCATTCTCTCTCTCAAAAAAATATAACTAAAGTATTAAAAACAAAAATAAAAAGAGTACTGGAGAGATGGCTTGGTGGTTAAGGCATTTGCCTGCAAAGCAGATGGACCCCAGTTCAATTCCCCAGGATCCATGTAAAGCCAGATGCACAAGGTGGCACATGTGTCTGGAATTTGTTTGCAGTGGCTGGAAAGCCCTGGTGCTCCCATTCTCATTCTCTCTCTCTCTCTGCCTCTCTCTCACACACTCTCAAATTCAATAAATACAATATTAAAAAATAAATAAAAGAGAAAAAAGACCATGACTAGACCAATAGCATGCCATAAATTTGTGAACTCAAGATTAAAAGAAAAACGTACCAAATAATTTTAGAAAATGCAGATGAAGTTGTCGTAGCAACAAAAGCAGTTGCCTGGAAGAAAAAGGGGCTACAAAGAGATATGAGAATACTTTTGGAGGTGATATGTTTTTGTTTTTTGATGTAGGGCTCGCTTTAGCCCAGGCTGACCTGGAATTCACTATGCAGTCTTAGGGTGGCCTCAAACTCACTGCAGATCCTCCTACCTCCTCTGCCTCTCAAGTGCTGAGAGGAGTGCACCATCACACTAGGCTGACTTTTTTTTTTTTTTTGTTGTTGTTTTTTTAAATCTTGCTTGCTATCTTAACAGTTTCACAGTTATATAAACAAAAACATCAAAGCATATGCTGTAGACACTGGGTGTGGTGGTGCATGCCTGCAATCCCATATTCAGGAGGCTGTGTCAGGAGGATCACAAGTTCAGTACCAGTCTAAGTTACATAGCCTACGCCACATAGCAAAATTCTAAAAATATAGAAAAGACAAACAAACAAACAAACAAACAAAAAAACCTATATACAACAAACTCCATATGCTTTAATGCAAGGAGTTACCTCAAACAATACAAAAGTTTTATTAAAAAGCACATCACGGCCATACCTGTTATGTCAGCACTCAGCCAGTGGGAGTTTGAGGCCAGCCTGAGTAATAACAGTGATACACTCTCAGGAACATAGCAAGCACATCAAGTATCAATCTGTACACTCCATACAATAAAACTCATAGCATCTATATGACTATAGTAGATACAATTAAACAACTGTTGTTTTTACATGTTACCTGAGTTTGTCCCCTTTGAAATAATGCTGATCCATGAAGAGTTTTGAACATATCTACTTCGCAAGTTATATTCCTAAGTGCAGTCATATCTCGTCCATCACACCTATAAAGGAATCAAGGAGTGAAGCCATTGGGAAATCAGAAACATTACATATCTCTACCAGTAAGTTTTTAACACCAGCTGTCTACCTAATTCCATAGAATTTTGAAAATTAACATAGATATTTGGGCTCTGTCCTAAGTCCCACTGAGTCAAGAGTGACATCACTATTGCTAGAAAGCTCTTTAGGAGGGGCTGGAGAGATGCTCAGTGGCGAAGGTGCTTGCCTGAAAGCTCTGCAGGCAAATTTTGATTTGCATCAGGACATCAGGGTTGGGAGGCAGCTCTTCATTAAGGTTCAGGACAGACAGTAGCACACCCACACCATCCATATAGTTCATTTATAAAATAAATAGCATGCTTTATGTGTCACTTGAAACCAACCCTCCTCAGAGAAGGTGCCACTCTTAAGGCACCTGCAATCACAGAACCAACGTCAGCACTTACCTTTTGTATTCATTTAAAATAATGCTTCTAAAAACCTCCTTTGCAACAATGTTGAAGGATTCTATTATTTCAAATGGGTCAGCCTCTGGAAATTTTTCTATAGGAGAAAAAAATCAAAATAAAGGTTTTATCTTTTTTGTAAGACAGGAGTTTTCCAAAGTTCACAGCATTAAATCAGTTACCATGGGAGTAGGCCAAGGGTGTGACAAGGTCCACAAGTCAAATCTTCTTAAGGAAGTGACACACACTACATATCACTACATGTTAAGTACCTCAAATGTGCTATTATTTGTAACTTTGTTTTTATCAGAATACTGCTTTGCAATTAGCTTCCATTCTATCATGTTACTTGACTGTTCTAAAGGTTTAACTGAAAACTTTAGGAGTTGTTGCTGCCATTTCTTTATGCAACACAAATCCCTGCCAAATGCTTTTAAATAACATTTATCAAATGCTTTCATGAGATAGGCACTTGATAAACTTTCTTAATGCCTTTAACATTGTTTTAAATTAGAAGGAAAACTCTATTATTATTACATTAAAAAAAAACTATTTTAGCAAAAAAAGGAGAATGAATGGGTGTATCAGTGCCTCTTGCCTCTGCAAACAGAACTTTACACACCATGCACCACTATGGGCATTTAGATTTACCTGGGTGCTGGGGAATCAAACCTGGTCCAGCAGACTTTGCAAGCAAATGCCTTTAACCACTGAGTCACCTTCCAGCCTTTGTTTTTTGTTTTGAGGTAGGGTCTTGCTCTAGCCCAGGCTGACCTGAAATTCTATATGGAGTTTTCAGATTGGCCTAGAACTCACAGGGATCCTCCCTTAGTCTCCCGAGTGCTAGGATTAAAGGTGTGTGCACCGTACTGGGATTGGCTTTGGTTTTTTGAGGCAGGGTCTCACCTCTAGCCCAGGCCAGCCTTGAACTCATAGTAACCCTACCTTAGCCTCCCGAGTGCTAGGACTATAATAGGCATGAGCCTATATTTCCTTTTTACAGAAGAAAAAACTGAGGCTTAAAGACAGAATTAAACTGGGGTTCTAGAGAGATGGCTCAGTGGTTAAAAAGTTGTTTGTTTGTAAAGCCTTTAGGTCTAGGTTTGAGTCCCCAGTACCCAAGTAGCCAGATTCACAAAGTGGTACATGGGTCTGGAGTTCATTTTCAGAGGCAGGAGGCCCTGCTGTGCCTATTCTCTTTCAAATGAATTTTTTTTTTTTTGGTTTTTTGAGGTAGGGTCTCGCTCTAGCCCAGGCGGACCTGGAATTCACTATGTAGTCTCAGGGTGGCCTTGAACTCATGACAATCCTCCTACCTCTGCCTCCAGAGTGCTGGGATTAAAGGCGTGCGCCACCACGCCCAGTGAAAATTTTTTTTAAAAGAAGCAAACTGGGGTTAGGGGTGAAGGTCAGTGGTAGAAACTTGCCTAGCCTAAGTGAGGCCTTAGGATAAATTCTCAGTATTCCAAGGTACAAAGAAGGAGATCAACACAGCACACAGTGCTGACACAGCTGTAACTTGACAAAGATCCAATTGCCTCAAAGGCGTATGCTTTTCAAAGTTGCTATTCTATCTCTTACCTGATTTGTTAACATATGCCAAGCACTGTTCTCTCAAGTGTTTATTTTAGTAAATGATGCACAACTTCAACCACAGAACAACATGCATCTTCATCATACAATTTTAAAATTTTAATTTTTTGGACTGAACCTGGGACTTCTCATATGCAAGGCAAGTGCTGCTCTACCACTGAGCTACATTTCCAGCTAAGAATAACTTTGTTTTGTTTTTTAAAGACAGCCTCTTGCTATATATATAGCACAAGCTGGCCTTGAAGTCACAACAATCCTCCTCTCTTGCACCTTCCTCCTGAGTGCTGATATTATAGGAATGAAACCATCACACCTGGCTGGTTTCTCTTTCTTAATAAATACATTGGATGAAATGTAGTGAAAAAAGTCTGTTTTTAAGATAATTACATTAATGGCACTAATATCAATGCTAATAGAATGATTTTTTATTTTAAAATAATTGAGAATTTTCCAGTGGAAAATAAAAAGAACTATATGTCAAAATTGGAAATTGATATTATATAATAAAATCCTTTGCTTAATAATTTGAGACAAATTATCTGAAAGTCCCCATCTTACAATGCCATACAATATTACAAATAACAGTAAACTTTTACTGAATACTATGCACCAGTGACAGATTTACTCATTTAATTTCCACAAACCAGGTGTTCACATTGTAATTCCACAGATCAAAGACTCAAGAACGTGTGTGTTGCTGAGTACTAAACCCAGGCCTCGGTCATGCTAGGTATTACTCTACCACTGAAAAACATCCCCAAGTCTTTGTTTGGTCTGTTTTTCAGTTTTACAAATGCAAGGACACAGAGCTCCCAAGTTTAGAGGATAAGATCCTGAGGCAGAGAAGAAATAAACTGTTCATATTCAGTCTTTACTAGGCGTCTACTCTCAGGATCAAGCATACAAGTTAGTAGTAACTCTGTGAAAGGGAGCTGGGGAGAATTATGAAGAGGCAGTTACACAGAAAGGCCCATAGGAGATACTAATTTCTGTCTGCCAGGTGAAGCCCTGCCATCTGTAACAGCTGCCACAGAGCTGGAATTACTCAGGTGCATGTGTTCAAGTCCAGGCCCTTTCGGACGCTGCACCCAGGTGTACTGGATTCTTCTGGATTCGGCCACAGACTCAAAAAAGCCTGGCTGCTCACAAGGCTTTTGGTGGGGTTTTTTTTTTCTTTTCTTTTTTTAAATATTTTATTTATTCATTTTCAAGCAGAAAGAGAGAGAGAGAGAGAGAGA
>PVHP010006511.1:36815-60212 GCA_004024765.1 Zapus hudsonius | reverse complement strand
AGT
Organism: Zapus hudsonius; assembly: GCA_004024765.1. Taxonomy (NCBI): domain Eukaryota; kingdom Metazoa; phylum Chordata; class Mammalia; order Rodentia; family Dipodidae; genus Zapus; species Zapus hudsonius. Next base: position 60,209 of record PVHP010006511.1, on the reverse strand, counting down.
TACAAGCTTTAATAAAATTCTGAGTCTATAGGGGCCATACATTCAAACTACCACGGGGAATCCAAGGCCAAATACATGTTTAGCTTCACCAAAATTTTAGCCTTTCTGGTGGTTTGAATTGTTTAGCAAATTATTAACCTTTTCTGATATGTGAAAGTATGTATGTGTGTGTTGAGGCACGGAGCTGCTTCCTATAAGATCACAAAAAATTATCGTATTTCTAGTATATTGAGAGTCAATGATAGCATATTGATGATAGTTGGCAATATTGTCAAGTGCTAAAGTTGCCTCTTCAAAGTATTGTTTCATAAATAGCAAATCTTGTCTTATAGATGACAAGGTTAAAGACTAAAGTCTGACTTCCCATATTTGAACCCCTCTTGACACTCGCTATGCAACTGTGTTCCAGTTATTAGATCTATATGAATCAGTGTCTCTATTGTGAAATAAAACTATGTTTGCCAAATTTTGCTTCTCTGTAACAAAATACCTGAAATTAGTATGTCCCTTCTATCTGTCCACCTGGCTGACCAGCAGTAAAGAATCTATTCCAAATAGGATCATTCAGTAACTCAGATATTTATACCTTGACTAAATAATTCCTTATCCAGTGAGAGTTCATAATTAATACTACCTCTGTAATGAGCCCTACTTTTATCAGCTGGGATTTGAATTCATTTTCATTTCAGTGACTTTTTAATGGTTGTCCTCAGCCTGAATATATATGAAAGGCACACTTTTTATCCAAGAGAAGTAGCCAGCTGAAGAACAGCAAGTCATCTAAAGACACAGAAACTTTTCTGTCAACCACTAATTCTTTGTAACTATGTCAGATCTAGGGGTGAATCTTCCGGACAAAGGAGAAATGGTGACTCAGTGTTGACCAGAATGAGCTATGAGAGGAGACAAGCATTCTCTGAAGGTGAGACGGCAGAGGTGGAAGGTGCTAACCCAGCCTTTCTTGGAATCCTATGAGAAAACTGGAGAATGAAAACCCAGTGTGGCTGCTTTCCAATGAGTCATCTTGATAGCTCTAATGCTACCCACACCTTGAAATTATTTTTTTGTCCTGTGTTTAAGGTGGGAAATTGAAGTTTGACAAAGTCATTTGGACTACTCAGAATCTCGTGCAAAGCAATTGGTTCAGAGCTATTAGCACAGCAGATTTTGCGGTCCATTAAGAGGCTGATAGAGTAGGTGGCATCTCCTTGTGATTCTTTCCATTTCAAGCTCCAGACAAACTGCCCTTTCTGGGTCTTTAGTCTGTTTCTCTGATTACTTTTTAAGTGTCTCTTAGGAAAGTTTTCTCTCAATTTGGTGCTTACTCTTCCAAGCCTTTTGCTTCTCTCCCTCCCCCTTGCTTCCTGTGATTTTTTTTTACCCACTATCTTTGAGAAAGCAGAACATAGGGAGACCCCTATACTTTCTATTTTCCACTCTTCACCCTTTTCTTGGCTATTTCGATTCCTCTTTCATATTCTTGAAGCAATATTTCATGCATTCACTCTTTTTCTCTAAACGGCTGCCAAAAGACACAGCTGTTTCCTTCTCAATATTGTGAAGATCTGCCCTCTTTATCTAGCAAGTTAAAAAAAGACTTCCCAACTTCCAAATGCCCATTAACCATGTAGAGAATGATATGATATTTGTTGTGTGATCTTCTGGTCTCTTCTATCTTGACTTGCACACTGCTAACTTCTATTGGCTTGGTCAACCTAGGAGCAGGCAGGCACTCCAATCATTTCCATTGCCTCTTGTCACTATCATCCTGTGTCTTGTCTGGGCAGCTGCAGGGATCAGAGACAAAATTAGCACACTGCAAGCTTGCAGCCATAGCCTCCTTCATACCAGAGTCACCATGAGGTGATTTTTATGAGAGGGCGGAGTGGTGGGAGTATGACATTTTACCTCGCATTTCCCCCTCCTTGAGTTTTTGCCCCTCTTATTTTTGCTGGCCAACAAAATAGAATTTATAGCTTGTTTAAGGTAAAAAGACCTCCTTTTACTGGCCTCTTCCCACCAAAGAAGAAATATAATTTATCTATTTGATATCATGGTGAAGGTCAAATATTTAATCATCCGTGGGTAGGTGGAGTTGATGTGTGAAAGGCTGTGTGTATCTGGGGCTCATTTACTTTGTCTCTGTCAATAGGGCCCATCTATCCAAAGAGGATGAAGTAATCCAGGGTCTTTTAGGCAGCTGTTGTGTTTGGAGGGATACATATATGCTCGGTAGGTTTGAAGTTCTTGGGTGTATAGAGTTTGTGGAGAGAGGAATATCAGGAAGCCTATATTGGCTGCAATTAAAAGCTATGATCTTCACTATAGTCTTACCAGAAATAACTGGTTACTTTGTGTAATGTTTATTCATTTATTTGTTCATTTTTTCTTAACTTATGAATCTATTAATTGGTTTTGGGCTCAGAGAAGAGGTGGGAATAATTATCATTTCAAGCTTTACTAAGGTCATGCCTTTTGTTTCAATTTATTAAATATGTATAACACTTATTTATATTTTCATAACTCATTTCTCCCCCTTATGCATGCTAAAATCAAGTCTAAAACATAAAAGGTGCTAAAAGCCAACTCATGCCCAATATGATCCTATCAGAAATATAGAGGAGAGGTGGAGAGACAGAGAAGAGAGCCCATGGAGTAAACCATCTTGTACGTGGGGAAGAGACACAGGGAGCAAAACAGGTGCCAGGGGTGAGACCGTGTTACTAGGCAAAAGAGAAGCCACATGACAGTCTTCCCTCCTTCCTAATACTGGAGATCAGCCTGCCTCTCCTGATTGTGTTATGTGCTACTAAACACCCTGGGCCCTCGGTCAGTACTAGTAAAGTCATCCTTCAATGTCCTTAGGATTAGTTCCAGGACATCCCCAGAAGTTCAAGTCTCTTATGTGTAACAATGTCGTATTTGCATATAACCTAGGCACTTGTCCTCTAGATTTTCTATCATTGATGATTATTTTTAATAGCTAATATAATGCAAATACTATGTAGATTGTTGTTACGTGGCATTGTTTAGAGAATTGGGACAAGAAAAGGGTCTGTACAAGTCCTATACAGATGCATTTTTCAAGTATGCTTTTTTTTTACTGAGATTAATTAATGAATCTGTGGATAAGGAAGCTATAAGATACAGAGGGAAAACTGTAGGTCAATTTACAAAGAGAGGTTTTCATTGATTTGGGGAAGAGGCAGATTGAATAATTCTACAATCTATGAAGAGAGGAATTGGAAGGACATATGATATAACTCTGGAAGAAAATGTTCTTTCACCATAGCCCAAAACTGGATCAATAGATATGAGATAGTTAATAGGTAGATAGGTAGATGATAGATAGACATTCTATATACCTGGCTTTATTTTTTTAATTAAGCTACTTTCTAGTCTTGTGATTTTTCCCTAGCATTCAATTCATCCACTTCTGCCTATCACCAATTCCTCCTTAGCTGGTGGGCAATGCTGACCCTGATCCTTCAGCTAGTGAATGTGGTTGTCTTTCTTCATTCACTACTGCTTCTTCTGACTTCCGAAAGGGTAATGCAGCCTTTTAGAAAAATACTTAATCATTACCCATGGCTTTCATTGTGACTCAGCCATATATAAGTATGTCTAATAAGTTGTGAGACATTAGAAAATATTTTCAGGGCCCTCACCATAAGTGAAAAAAAAGTGTGAGGTATGATGAAGGCCTAAACATGGAAGAAGAGTCGGTTTTTTTAAATTAGTAATTTTGTGATTGATATAAAAGTTCACTTGACTTAAATCAATGTTGGAATAAGTTGTATCCTCTGGGAGAAAATGACCATGTGGGAATAAAGAAAGCTCATCAGTAGGCTAGAAGGTGTTGGGACTGAGCTCTGAAAACTCTTCTTCTTAAAGTGAAACATAAGAGTATCGGTTCTTTTTTATTTTGTAAATCAATAATGCATTCCTGACCATCTGGAGAGGTGAACTGCACCAGCTCTGCTGGCATTAGGACCCCTAAGTTCTTCTTCTCCTGTAATATCAGGGCAGAGAGAGGGAGTTCCACATAAGAGTAGCCTCCAAAGCAGAAATTTAGCTTGAAGTGGGAATACTATAAAACTGGTCTTTCCTGGGGGGTCCACAACTTCATCAGCCACTAAAATGAGAGCAGGACTGTCTAGTTAATGCATGGGAGAATCCTGGGAGCATCCAGACAAGCCTTGATGGTGACTCTATGAGTCTGGCTTTCCTTTGGTCAAACATTAATCTAAGAACTAGTATTGATGGGAAGTGTCGCCTGCTTCCCTCTTGTTTAGGTCTATAAGATTTGTCGTCCGCTTCACGATATATTCTCTAGGTTTCTGTGCCAACTTGTTTCAGAGCCAGCCTAGCAGAACTCAGCTGAGTTTGTATTATAGTTCTCTAGGAATAAGACTGTCTTCTACTAGAAAGGCTAATGACCTTGCCTAGATTGGAATGCAGTGTGTGTTGGTGAGCAAAATGTAACATCTTTCCCTCCTCCAGAAAGAAATGCTTTCTCTTTCTTTGAGATGTCAAATTTTAAGGTGAGCACATTTATTTATTTGGCAAAGTGGGCCCATTATGGTTCATCAAGTTTTAAACATCTCTCTCTCTCTCTCTCTCTCTCTCTCTCTCTCTCTGTCTCTCTCTCTCTCTCTGTCTCTCTCTCTCTCTCTCTCTCTCTCTCTCTCTCTCTCTCTCTCTGATAGGGTAATGACATCTAAAGATGGGGTGAAGCATGATGGCCCTTTCTGACTCTAGTACCTGTATTTATTTTCCCTATCATTAAAATGCAAACTCTGAAGAAGAAACATAAGCTTTTTTCTTTTAGCCTTGGCACAAAGTGTTCCTTCAATAAATATTTAACATAGCTACGAAAGAGTGCTCAGCTTTATGGGGAAGGTAGTGGTGATGGTTAGTCACATGTACATTTTTATCTTTCTTGTATATCATAGATGCTGTGGGTGCAGACTACTGCTCCTAGGGGATTTCAAAAGCACACACACACACACACATACACACACACACACACACACACACACACACACACACACACACAAAGCAAGCACACTGGGGGTTAGCCCCTGAGCAGGGCTGAAGTAAAATAAAGATTAAGTGCCTCATACTTTGGGTCCTAGGCTTTTTATCACCCCCTTGTCAAGATTTATTTTTGGAAAGTATTCACACTCCTGAGTTAAGTGGTAGAAAATATTAAATACCAGTATTATTTGTCTGAGGTTGTTATAGTTTCAATAAGGAAGAGACCCTGTCTGTTATGAGGCAAAGGAATGGTTCTCTAATCGTGTAATGTGAAGTTTAAGAAAATGACTTGAACAATCATACTAAGCAAACTCACACAAACACAGAAAGACAAATATTACATGTTCTTCCTTATAGGTGGTTCCTAACCTGGAACAGCTTGAGTTGCAGGCATACTTGACAGGCAATTCGAGGGACAGATAATAGGGATGGAAGGGTTTGGGGGAGAGACACAAGAGGGTAGGGAAGGAGGGGGTACAAAACTAAATCCAAAATGAATCGGTACCATAGAAGCCTTCCTTCTGGATAGGAGACTAAATGATATAACCCTCAATAAGAGTAAGGGGGATTGTCTGGTAAGAAGGGCCCTAGAGAGGGTGGGATGAGGCCTAACTCTAAAACATTTGGCTCTTGCTGGTAACTCTCAGCCTGACAAGATGTACACACCTGTGCAATAGTGGCACCCAGCCTAGTTGGGTAAGCAATGGCTCTCTGATTGGCTAAGCAATCAACTCAGTGGAAAGGAACCATAGCCGATGCTGGGAAACAAGTCAGAATCCTCTAGAGACCAAGGTTATGGACTCCAACGAGAAGCTCACACTAGTCTTTGACAAAAGAGAGGCAATACTTATCAAAATCTCTCCAAATTAACAATTCTTTAACCTATGCTGATCTCATTCTCTATTGGAGAATCTGTTTTTTTCTTTTTCAGAAGGCAGCAATAACTGAGGACAACCAAATTCTACCAACAAGACAAGAAAAGGTAGCTTGACACCCTGGCAGGAGATAAAGCACACTTTGCACATCAGCTAGGGTTCAGGTGAAACCACAGAGGATTTTGCTAGATGAGCAAAAGTGCCGCTTCCAGAGCAAGTCGGATAACCTGTGCCAGGGTGATGAAGACAGATGGATACTCAAAATGTACCAAAGCAGAAATCCAGAAGCTGCTAAGAGCTCAACACTAAAGTAGACTTAAAACACACTCACCACAGCTCAGGGAATTCTGTGTAAGAGGGAGCAGAAAGACTGTGAGAGACACAGGGTGGGAGGGAATATCCAGAGGCATTGCCCCCCTTCCCCAAGGATTGACTGCTGCTCTCACAACTCATAACCCACAACCCCGTGGTGCCTGCCAGCAATCCCCCCTCAGTAGAATGGGGGCAGGAGGAGGGAAATGGTGGTACCAACACATGATGTGTCCATACCAAATTTCTGCTTAATAAAAAAAAAAAGAAGATGGAAAACAGGAAGGTACAGTCCCTCACAGACTTGACCCACTCAGAAAGCCCAGTTCAGAGAGAAGTACCCAGCACAGGATAGCTAGAGAATCAACAAAGTCAGACAAGCTTAGCATACACGTGCTCTAGTGGAAGAAAGTTCTGTGCATGCAGAGAAAATCCATGTCATTATGATCCACTGGTGTTGTACATGAGAGTTATGAGAGAAGCTTAGATGAACACTTCCTGCCTATAGAAAGCTGGCTCACTCCTGGTACAAAAGTGAAAAATAAAATATTGTGTAAATGACTGTTACACTAGCTAAAAGTCTGCATGCTTTGTGAATAGTTTGCTCTATCAGACAGAAATAAGCAGAGAATACTTGAGGAGAGCCATCAACCATCCGTGCTTTAGATTTCAGACTGGAGAGAAGTATGACTTTCTGTAGTCAATTCCTTACATTACCCCACCATGAAGAAAGATTGTCACGTCAAACTGAAGTTATGTCTAGGCTCTGACTTTTGGGTGACTTGTGTGGAAGCTCCTGGGGCTTCCAGAAGCAGGCAGCTTTAGCAGTCTGCACAGAAGACCTAGTGTAGAGAGGGAGGGATGCTATCATCTCCCCAGAGAACAGACAGGTTGATGCACTGTGTTGTGAGGACTTGATTCTTCATTTCCTCATTGCTTATGGTCACCCCGAAAAGCCCCAAAGCAGTGCTGATTGGAGAGTCTTGTATCCTGACTCCAGTGACTCTCTTTACTGCATTTCCCCCCATCTTTTCTACATGACTCCATGTGACACTTATTGATATCACTGTTGCTGAGCTTGGGAATGCTTCCAGAGAAGCTCAGATCTGCTCTTACTTCTCCATCCAATAAATTCATCTGTTAAGCATTGGGAGAAGAATTCTGGAAACTTCTTTACTAGTTGGCAACATCACATTTCTTAGGAGAAGAAAAATCTTCAATCTAGTTGAAACCACGTTTCTTGTGCTGGAATGGATTTAGGACATAAATCTATGGCACATTTGGTCAAGTACCTTGATTTTTCAACATGCATCTTTCATGTGTTAGGAACTGAAGACGCACCCTTTTCCTCCTGCGGATATTCCTTCTCTTATGGCCTCCAACTGTGCTCGGATGAATAAAGTGCCCACCTCCTTGAATGGATGTGCTAATTATCAGTGTGCCACTCTGAGAAGGGAAATGTGTGACCCACATTAAGAAGGAACACAACATGAAAATCCTATTGCATGCATGTATTTTATGTTTACAAAAAGAAAAAAATGAGGGTAAAGTGACTTCCTTATCATCTCGCTGGTAATTCAGAAATGAAAGACATGCGTGGATTTCAAGGTAAGCACAAGTTTGCTATAGATCGGCCGCAGGATTCTGCACCAGTTCTCAAGCCCTAGAGAAACCTCTCAGGATTCGTCTCTGTTCTTGCTCATGCCAAGACGTTCTGTAGCCAACCTTAGCCAGCTCATCTTGGAAGTAAAAGTTCTTAAAGATGGGCAATTCTAATTACCGTTTGCCCTTCCAGCATTTCCACGCTAAGTCAGAGGTTCTTGGAGTGTGATCCCTGCCAGCAGCATCACTGGGAACCTTTTAGAATGGACATGTTTGGATACAGCTCCAAACCTACCGAACAATAAATTCTGGCACAGTGGATGTCAGCAGTCCGTGTTTTAAAAGACCCTCTGGGTGATTCTGATGTACATCATAACTGGAAAGGTCTTAGCTACTAATTTGGAAAAATATCAAGAGACTGTCATTTGGATTTAGTCCAAAATAGTAAACAAGAAACTACAAAACAGATCCATCCTAGTCAATTAGTGGTAGTGCCTTGCTTTTGAAGGTCAGCCAGTCAACAATAGATTCTCTCTAGGAACTGCTCGTGGAAGCCAGGCAATCCCTTAACACCCTGGTTTAGTCTGCCAACCTCTGAACTCCATGCTTTCCATGGCCTATTATGATATAATCTTTCTTTATTCAGAAAGATTGAGTTATGTAAGAGTAACTATGGCTTAGGAAACAATTTAATTTCATTGTTAATGTATATGTGAACAGAAATTTTATCCTTCAGCAAAATGATCATCATAGATTTTTGAGTTAATATTTCTGTTGAGAGAGATGTTACCGGTAGGGGCTTTTGAGGAACAAGATATGCCTTGCCCAAAATAAAGGCCAAATATGATTTAGAGATATTTATTTTATAATAAAAATAAAAAAAGAAATGAAATATCACTTATTACTATACACAAATAGCTATGCATCAAACATTGAATTATTAGTTGTCACCTAATAATATCCAAGGACTGAGGGGCTTAGGAGATGGCTCAGCAGTTAAAGTGCTTGTTTGCATAGACTGTAAGCCTGGGTTCAATTCTGCAGCACCCACATCAAACCAGACACACTGACCAAATTACATGTAGCAGCAAGAGGTTCTGGCACACCTATTCTTTCTTTTCTCTTTTCTTTTCTTTTCTTTTCTTTTCTTTTCTTTTCTTTTCTTTTCTTTTCTTTTCTTTTCTTTTCTTGTCTTTTGTCTTTTCTTGTCTTTTCTTTCTTTCCTGTCTGTTTCCTGTCTCTTCTTTCCTGTCAAATAAATTAATTAATTAAAATATTTTTAAAAGAATGGGGAGAGAAGAAATGAAGGTATGGGGTGGCATTGATGCTAAATCATTATTTTTTTTGTCATAGAAAGCCAAGGACAAAAGAGAGATACAATATAGAATTAGAAGTAGATAAAAGTAGATGATGTCATGAGGGACCAGTTAAATTGTAATACAACTGAAGAAATATGTGTCGAGCATATAGTTTGTAAGGTTTCATGCTCCTGATTCAGAGGTCAAGCCCTGTCAAAAGAGGCAAGCTGTAAGTAATTTCATTACAGCCCCCAAAAGGAAAGCAATTAATTATGACCATGATAATAGTGGTGGGAAAAAATTGTAAGGCAAAGATCATAGAGCTAAGTTTTCTAGGGATAAGTTGGGTTTCTTGGGCAGGCTGGAAAGAGAAAATCCTTCATGGCATATGTGGACAAAAAGATCAAAAAGTGAGGATGGAATTGGGGAGCTAGTGAGTGATTTGAGGAACTGCCCAAAGTGAGGATGGAAAAACAATTTGGGACCTAGCTAGAAAGGGTCTGGATCACCATGGTCAGCAGGTTTGATTATTATAAAGGTGTTCTCTTCTGCTCCTTCTCTTTCTTCTTTGGCTTTTGCTGGTCGCTTTTGTGTGTGGTATATGCATGCATGTGTGCAGATGCATGTGCTCTGTGAGCATGCGTGTGGGGCAAAAGAAGGTTAAGTGTCCTTCTCTGTCACTTTATTTTCTTGAGATGGAATTGATCGCTGCTGTTCTTTGGTCAGATTGGCTGACCAGGGAGCCCTAGTGATTTCCTCTCTCTTCCTCAGAACTGGGCTTACAGGCATGCATGACCACAGCAGGCTTTTGACTCAGGTCCTCATGCTGTGCACCAAGCCATGTCCTCAGCCCTCTCTAAATGTCATTCTTAAGGGAGAAATGAAGGCAATTATTTTCTGCTTAACACACCATAGATAATTTTTTTCCCTGTTGGACTTCATATAAATGGAAGCAGGCATGGTATCTTCATATAAATGGAAGCAGGGTTCTGTGTCTAGTCTTGTTTGTACAACATGTTTTTGAGACCCATTCATTTTGACAAATGCATTAGTTCATTTCTTTTATTGCTGAGCAGTAGTTGCCACACTGGATATAATACAGCTATCTGTTTTTTTGAGGGATGTGTGGGTTGTTTCTAGTGTTTTTTTTTTTAAACTACTATGCAAAAGCTTCTGAAAACAATAGTGGGGAAGTCTTTTTGTAGACTTCACTCCTTATCTCAGTGTAGAATTGTTGAGTCATGGGATAGATACATGTCTAACTTTATAAGAAACATTAAGTTTTCCAAAGATTTTATAGAATTTTATACTCGACTGAACATGTACAAGAGTTCCAGGTGCTCCATATTGTTGCTTTATGTTGTCCAACTTTTAAAAATCAACCCAGCGTTAAGTGGTTGTGAAACATCTCACTGTGGCTGTAGGCCCTTGGTAACTGGTGACATCAAACATTTTGCCATATACTTCTTGGTCTTTCATAAATTTAAATTTCTTTGGTCATTATCTACTTTTAGTTGGTTCATTGGTGTTTACAGTGTTTACTTATAAAGATTTGTACAGTCATGGTCTGTGAGTTCTTTTTTTTTTTTTTTTACCATACATGTGGCTTTCCATATCTCTTGTTGCTAGACCTATAGTTTGCTATTCCTTCTCTTGATGTCAGGCCTTCATAATGTTATTGAAATCTAATTGATCAACTCTTTTCCTTTATATGTATGACAAACTTGACCCCCACCTTATTCCACATTGAGAGAAATCCTGTGAGATGAATTATAGATCTAAAAGTGAAAGCTAAATAATATAACTTCTAGAAGAACTCATGGGAGTTCAATAAACATATTTGCTTATAGCAGGCTTACTGGGGCGTACTCAGAGGAAAAGTGTTTCCGGGGCAAAGGAGCAGAACTGGGCAGATGGAAACAGTGACCTGCGATGCAGTCAGTGGAGGCTCAGTGACTCTGGAAGAACATGGTGTTTGAGATGGCCAGTCAGCATTGTCCTGAAGGATGCAAGAGAACTGGGCTTTCGTATTTCTCCAAATTCCTGAAGAGGAAGGGACTCAGCTGTGAGCCATCAACAGCCACAGCATTCCGGCTGCAGAAGATGAGTCACAGGGCAGGAGTGTGTGTGAGGTGGTGACAGGGGTGAGGTTGAGGGAGGAGAGATGTGGTGTGCCCCAGATTTCATGACAAGGTTCCTTCTGTTTTATTTTTCCAAATGGAAACCCAGTTCTCCTGCCATTTTTTTTCTCTATTGATTGTCTTGGTAAAAAATTAATTGAGTTAGTACCTCAACTCTGTATCTTGTTTCAGGAATTTCTGTGTTCTCATGGTAGTATCAAGCTGTTTTGATCACTGAAGTTTTATAGAAATTATTAATGTGAGTATAAATCTTCCAAATTACAGAATTTGTCCATTTTTTAAAAAACTAGTTTGAGTTTTCTTCAAGCATTAGTATTTCCAAAAAACTTTAAAGACAAGCTTGAATTTCTTCATAAAACTTACTAACTTTTTTTGTCATTAGATGAATTTGGGAAGACTGAGCATGCTAACAATATTGAATATACAGAGTACTTTATTCATATTCATCCCACTATTCTCTCTAATCCCCTTCCTATCTTGCTGATCCTGTTCTCTCTCTCTCTCTCTTCCCTCTCTCTCTTCCAGTGAGATACATTAGGACTGCTTATAGGAGTATGGATGAGGAGTTGTATACAGAAGCAAAGAAATCACTAGCATTGTGTCCATCCTCACTGAGGGGCCTCTTGAGATCTCCCTCCACGACGTGATGTTAGCAGACCCAGTCTTGTGTGATGAATCACAGCTGCCATGAGTTCAAGAGTGAAATGGCCATGTCATTCCTGGAAGATGGCATCCATCCACACCGCTGCCCCCTTCCTCCAGGAATGACATCTTCTTCATGTCTTTTCTTTCCTGAGTCTTGAGGGAGTGGAGAGGCATGGCATAAATTTCCTGTTTATGGATGAGCATTTATTTGATTGTCACTTATTCACATCATCTGACAAGTTATGACCCTCTGCAGTTCTACTGCCCATTGCAGAAATAAGCTTCTCAGATAGGCGTGGTAGTGCATGCCTTTAATCCAGCGCTTGGGAGGCAGAGGTAGGAGGGTTGCTATGAGTTCAAGGCAGCCTGGAACTACAGAGTGAATTCCAGGTCAGCCTGGGCTATGGTGAGTCCCTACAGAAAAGAAGAAGAAGGAGAAGGAGGAGGAGGAGGGGGAGAAAGAAGAGGAAGATGAGGGGGAGGAGGAGGAAGAAAGCAGCAGCTTCTCTAACCAGGTTACAGTATAGACAGTTACTTAGAAAGTGATACAATGGACACATCATGTCCATTTACCAATAATAGTGACTATGGAAACCCCAGTCACGGGCTTCTGACTCGGTTTATAGTCACAGACTTGCTACTATTGCATCAGTAGGCACAGTGAACTTGGCCAGTTGGTAATATTGCATGCAGGGTTCCACAGCTGGGTAAGGATGCTGATGCCACCTCTCCACCGCCGAGCTCATAGCTCTATGAGGGCTAGCAACATTCAGGAAGCTTCTAGCTCGGTTCCAGCTTGTTTCCTCTATTGTCCTCTGAATAGAGTGTGACAGTTTCAGGCAAGTTCCATAGATTCCAAACCTGACCTCCCTCCCATTGAGTGGGAGGTGTCTAGCTAGAGCTCCAACCTAGGTGCTTAAACTGATTGGTCAGATATGGCCCAACCAGCTGTCTCCCTGCTCACCTGGAGCAGGAAATACTCACTGAACAGATAATTCTGTCTCTTCTTCCCACATGGTGTCTTAGGAGGAGGACTTCTAAATTTCCAGGCCTTAGAATAGGTAAGGCTTTCCCTCACTCTGGCTTAGTGAAGGGGGTGGGCTCAAGATCTTCCCACATGAACCTTTTTCCTCATGATGGAAACCTCTGGTATCTTTCCTTTTCCTGCTTGTTTGGCTGAACAGCATAGATTTTGTTAAACCCTCTTCTACGTGTTCTCTCCACACTGGTGGCTGGAGATCTCTGTAACTTCCCATTCTCTTTTGAATAAAGTCTCCCACTATACCTTATCCTCTGGTGGTTTTAATTCTTTAACTTTATAGCCAAGAATTCGGGTACTCCTTAAGTTCTGAGGTGTATTGGAATTTGCTGGGTATTATCTAAGTTCTAATCTCCAACTCTGCCCTGCTACAAGAGCATGTTATGTCTTCAACAGTAGGGCCTTACCATATAGCTCTAGTAGGTAAACAGCAGCAGTAGAAATTGCATTTATTGTTTTGGGGGCCTCAGGAACCTCCATGACCAATGAGTCATAGGGAAGAGGCCTAGCCTTGGAACTGAAATTTTCATTTAAAAACCCATGGCTTCTGGAAGTAGTTATTTAATTGATGGCCATTGATTATATGAACTTTCTTCATATTTTTTTCTATTTCATTCATATATCATTCCCTAACATCATCATCGTTCATGAATTCCTGGAAATCTGTGCTATGTTGACTCCATCCCCAAAACATCTGCAGTCTTCTCTCCTTGAAGATCCATCCATCTCTTCTGTGCTCTTTAGCACTTCTCCATCTGCTGGTGCCTTCTGCTTCAACCTTTCAAGCTTGTCTTCCCTTCATTCCCCTTAAACAGAAACCCAACTATTTTACACTCTCTTTGCTTGGTGATCTTCATCCAGCCCTAAGGAAATATTTCCATATCCTTGTCCCCATCAACCCTGTCAGCGCTGGTGTCCCTGCTTTACCTCTAAAGCCAAGCGTCCCCTGCCTTGAACTTCTCTAGTCAGGTTATGAGTTCTAAACTCTAAGGACCACATATAAAATCTTTAAGTCGAAATTATCTTGAAGCTGCTTTCTTTGTCAAGACATGGAGGTTACAGACACCCAATGTCCTCCTACAGAAAGACATGATTCATTATATTCTCCAAAACAACCCCTAACTTCAGAATCCCACCCTGCATATATCATCTATAAGCGAATCACAAAGCAGGCTTTTCATCTCCTTCAGACCTTATCTGGTCTTGCACCCTAGTTTGAAATGCAATATCTTAGTGTCTCAGTGGAAACTTACTTTAAAAAAAAAAGTTCTATTTATAATCACCAAGAGTTGAAACTAACCCAAAATCTAGTAATGCGAAGTTAATTTATTAAAGGAACTACAGCACAACTATGCAACAGAATATTCTGTAGCCTCCTCCTCTCCAAAAAAATTATGAGAATCTTTACTTACTGATATTCAATGATCCTTAATATACAATGTTAAGAGATAAAAGCAAGAGTGTATCCACACAGGATGGTGCTACTAGTTTTTAAGATGTAGAACTTGATATGCTTTTGCATATATTCAATAAAACACCTCTGCTATGATACATAGGGAACGATTTTCTCTGGGGAAGGACAGTAATAACTGCTGATAAATTATTATACTTTTTGAATATATTCCAAAAGCTTGTGATTGTTGTTTTCAAGGAGCTTGGCTGTGAAGGGAGGAAAGGAGACGGAGCAGGAATAGGACAGGAAGCCAGACAGGAATGATGCATTGTTTCTGTCAGGAGGGGCACCACTAACCCATGGTTTGTGTAAGGCTACTATACTGAGTTTAGACATCCTTTTCACACCCAGACATTTGGTAACATCTATGGACTTATTTATAGGGGCCCCAGTATCTTTCTCAGAAACCTTGAGCTGTAGCCACAGTAGAGGTTCATACATGTGTAGACATGCCTACCTTGTGGGGTTTGTTTGAAAGTAGGGATAAGGCAAGTTTCTCAGAGAAAAAGCTCCAGGGAGCTGTTTTCTTGTGTAACATCTTGTGGTAGTTTGAATGGATGTCCCACAATAGATTCAAGAGCTTATTAAAGCTTGTGAATTGGCTCCAACATTCTGGCTGGAGGAGGTGTCACTTGGCCAGGCCTCCTGGGTCCAGCCCTAAGATATTTCTAAGGTGGATGTGAAATTCCAGCTATACATATGCAGAGAGCAGTCTGAGCTCAAGTCTGGTGGCCCTGCTGTTTGCTGGTTAGAGTGTGTGCTTGCTTGCTTTTGGAGGTGCTGGTGAGGGGCCTCTCTCTACTTGGATCTGTGAAAGGGGGCCAACCTTTTCCTTCATTATTGAACTTCCCCTGGATTTGTTACTTTAATAAATACCTTCCTCCCAAAACTGTGTCTGGTGTGGAGATTCATCCCAGTGGCGTGTGGCTGACTATGACACACCTATGTTGAGAATAACACACATAGTGCTTCCTGGGGTTGTGCAGGCTCACCAGCTTTGGAAGACATGCTTGCTATTAGTAGCAAAGGGAGAGACCAGTACTTTCACTTCTGTTTGCAGAGCTCAGTTTCCAAGGCCCATGAGGGTGCAGAGCAGTGGGCACTGAGCTGAGGCTGCCAGCGAGAAATCCTGTTGACTCAGCTGAGGTCTTCACAGCTCACAGAGCCAGTTGCTCTCTAGAAGAAAGGTGAAGTTATAAGTAATCTAAGATGCTCAGTGGATTTGTACGATGGGTATAGCAGCAAGTGGAGATGTGAGGGTGTTGGCAAGAGCCTGGTTGACAAGACACTCAGAAGGGTTGGGTTGGACAGGATTTGAAACGTGGCCCATGTCCAGAAGAATGGTCTGGGGTGAGGTCTTGGAAGGGAAGTGCTCATAGGAAGTGTTAGGCTTGAATAGGGCTGAGAGGTGACCTTTGGCGGTCCAAATATCTCCTGGTCTCTCAGTTCTAGTTCTCAGTGAATTCGCTGCATTCCAGTGGTACACTCCCATTATCAATGTGTAAGGAAGAGAAAAATAATCTAGAAGAGTGGATTCTGCATAAAACTGCCTTGTGAAAGAAAGAAACAAGCATTAGTACTTGGTTCTTAAGCTCTGCATTATATTTTTTAGAGATTTTTCTTTAAAGTAGTCATTAAGGTTTGAATGTGATAAGTTCTTTAACCACTGAGCCATCTCTCCAGCTCCCACTGTGACAGGTTCTTTACAGGCTCATGTGTGTGAACTAGTGGTCCCAGCTAGTGCTACTCTATTGGAGGATTGTGGAACTTTTTGGACATGGGGCAAACATAGCTCACAGACATAAGGCCATGGAGTCATGGCTTATGGGTTCTAGCCCACCCAGACCTAGTTCCTATCAAGCTCTCTGCATCATGACTGCTGAATTGGTGTGAACATCCACCCCTTGCTCCTACTACTGTGAGCAGCTCTACCTATGCCTTCCCCACCATACTACACTACACCCTCTCCAACCGTGGGCACAGGTACATCTTTCCTCCCGTAAGTTGCATCCTTCAGTTATTTTATTACAGCAATGAGGTAAGTAACTCATTAAGTAGTTGAAATGACATTTACACAATCCTATGGTTAACTTTTGCAATTCTGATAGCTTTTACTCACTATTATTATCCTTGTTTTAAAAATAGGTATGTATTGAAATCATCTTTGTTGGCCTTATACCAGCTAACTGGAGTACTGTCCAGCAGGCTGGTGTATTACTGAAAACATTCTCAAATCTTGAGTTAATTAGTTTAATTATAATTAGAATTGATTTCTACTGATATCTTAAATCAGTACAATGCTGGCTCTAATGGCTTCACCTCCATGTAGGTTTTGGAGGGCTACTAACTGAATTAATACCATTCAGATTCCTGAGACTTCCTACTGGGATTTTCCTTAACCCTCTATTTATGGCAACAAGAATCTATTGACAGGCCACAGTAATACTGAATGCTGTCAGTAAGGGTGGCAAAAGGCTGTGAAATGGACCACAAAGATTGTGGGTCATCTATCGTGAAAAAAAATGAGATGCTCCCCAGAGCAGCATTTATGGTTCTCTCTGTATTTCAGCATCTTTGATCTACTTTACAGATGTGTGCATTGCATAGAGTAAGCAACAATCCAAACGATTCTATACCATAGAAATACAAATGAAATCACTGGGCATATTTAGTATCTATTTGCAAATTCACTTCAAAGTTTCTTATTGCCTGTGTACATGCAGCTCTTTGGTTTCTCCTCTGAAGTGGCAGTTTGATTCTATCACAAATTGATGCATTAGATAAATCTTTGATCCATGTTCATTTTATATGGGAGTTTCAATTTTTCATTTCCCCGCCCCAAAGATCCTTTTACAGTGTCTAGAGTACCCCCAGCGCTGGGCTAGATACATGGGAAATAAGTGGTTTTAGAAAACAAACTCTTGTGAAGTGCAAAACAATAGAGCCAGTAGGTAGATTTCATAAGAGAAAGTTCAGATTGCTGTTGGATTTGAGAGGCGATTGGAATGATCAACAAAAGCTCCAGAGGGAAGCTTTAACTTCACATCCAAACTCCAGACATTTTTATTCTATGTAGAAAAGAGCCCAGCACTGTGAGTATCTGGTCAATATTTTTTATCTGAGTGAATTCCATTTCCATAATTATACAATGTAATCATAGTTTCTAAGATTACCCACAAGTCCTCCACCCCTAATCTAGCTTTTCTTCTTTTGAATTCCCCCACAAATTAGTCACAGATGCCCCTCTAGAGGTATTACTTATTATTCCTAAGGCTTTGTGTAGCTGTAAAATAAAGGGCAAAACTACCTCTCCCATGAGGCTACCAAGAGGGTTAACGTAACCTTAAATATACACACACATTTCATAGCTCAATAGTTCACTAACTTGGGTTCATTTTAGAATAACTTGAAGAGCTTTCACTGTCTCCCCAATACTCAGACCAATTATAACAGAGTTCCTGGGAATGGGGCTCTAGAATCAGCATGTTAGCATTTCTATCACTACTTCTAAAGGGCAATCGGGTGCAAGAACCACTGTACTTCCATGGCATTCTATGCTGTGGGTACGAAGTAAAATTTAATCATGTTATTTTTCTTGTACAAGCTTTGTCAAAGAGTCTTTATCTCTGAACAGGTTATATTGATTTCCACCACTATTTTTCTCAGATTTGGTCCACCTCCTCCCAATCACATGGTCTATCTTGACCACCTTAAGGTTGTGTGTGTGGCTGACTACACACAAAATTTTACTGCTTACAGTGCCAGGAAGCATAGACCAGAGACCAGGAAGCATAGACCACCAGTGGTGTTCATGTCTTGTTTAAGCTGATTCTGTGCCTCAGTGGTGGAGCTTGCTTGGTGAGTACACGCTAGGGTCCATCCCCAGCACTGCAAAATAAAACATAAATGAAGAAATAGAACATAAATGAAGAAAGGAACATGAAGAAACGAGAGGGAAGAGAAGAGGAAAGAGAAGGAAAGAGAAGAGAGCTTCGGGCTGAGAGGAGTGAAAGCAGGAGCAGCCCTGTGTTTGCTAGGAAATGAAGGAAGTACTAGTAGGAACAAGTGTGACCCCCCAGTAAACCAATGATACAAGATAACAAAATGGGACTAGCCTGAGGGTCTGGTTAAAATAGTGAGTCTGGAGTGGGGTCTGAGGATCTACCTGGGACCGGCTGATGCTGATAATCTCCAGCTTGGATTCTAGAGTTTAGATGTTCGATAGTATCTGAAAATATTTGGGCTGCTCTAACTGGTAATTGAATAATAGAATGTGATGGTTAAGTTTTGTTGTCAACTTGACCTGTTGATCTTGGGTGGGTCTCTGAAGTTGCTTACAGGAAGGATTAATTTAAGGAAGAGGTCCTCACTCCTCCAGAGTGAGCCCTTCCCACAGAGTTGGGGGGGCCTCTCAGTAGGGAGCAGGATATAAGGAAGCTGGAGGGGAAGATAATATCTTCTCTTCCTCCCCCCTCCCCTGGTCTATTCCTATTTTCTGGTGTGTGTGTGTGTGTGTGTGTGTGTGTGTGTGTGTGTGTGTGTGTGTGTGGTGTTGGTGATGGCCTCTCTCTCTCTCTCTCTCTCTCTCTCTCTCTCTCTCTCTCTCTCTCTCTCTCTCTCTCTCTGCATGTGTGTTTGGACCTGTGAAAGAGGGCAGCCTCTTTTGCCATTATGAAACTTCCTCATTTGTAAATGGATTTATAACTTCAATAAATCCCTTCCACCCATAACTGTGCCTGTTTTGGAGTTTCATCCCAGCAGTTTGTGGCTGACTACAACACAGAATTTTACTGCTCACAGTGCCAGAGGCTGGGAAGCATAGACCAGAGACCAGAGACCAGGAAGTGTAGACCAGAGACCAGGAAGCATAGAGACCAGCAAGTATAGACCAGCTGAGTTCATGTCTTGTTTAAGCTGATTCTGTGCCTCACAGAAGATACCTTCTTGGGTCCTCATGTGACAAAAGAGGCCAACACAGTCCCTTTAACTATAAGGCTCTAATTCTACCCAGGAAGGCTCTGCCCTCATGACCCAATCACCCCCTAGATACCTAGATACCCTAACCTCCCAGTGTCATTGTACTGGGGATTAAGTTTTGGAATATGAATTTTGGAGATGGGGTCACAATCAAACCACAGCAGATAACAATGTAACAGTTCTACCAACTTCATTTGTAGCTGTCACTTCTTTTAAATGTTACAAGACTCCCAGCAGAGTCAGATGGCATCCACCTAGGGAGTTAAGGAATGTGCATAGGATAGAGGATATCCACCTCCACTAACAATAGTTCTAGGAACAGAGTTGGCAGGCTGGGATCCTGTAAAACCTGTGCAGTCTCAAGCCACGGGGGTGAAAGTGAACTTTTTGAAAGTTTCTTGCTTATTAAAGCTCATAATGATTTTAGTAGCAGTTCCTTTTCTGGGTATAAAATTAATTCTCAATTTATTAGATAAAGTAGGAGTCTCACTTTCTATATTTTGATAGAAATCATTTTAAAGATTATAGGATAAATTCATAGGAAAGAAATATATGAAGTACATCAGATTAGGGATATTTTTATAGATAAAAGTCAATTTTGCTGGAAAGTGTTATTTCCATATAAACAGAGAGTAAAGTGGATTATATGTAGCGGGTGCAAGCAGCTAATATCTAGCTCATTCCAGATACATGCTTGTTATAGTCAGCCACATGCCGCTGGGATGAATCTCCAAACCAGGAACAATTTTGGGGAGGAAGGTACTTATTGAAACTATCAGATCCAGGAGAAGTTAATGAAAGGCTGGCTCCCTTTTACACAAGCAAGCAGAGAGAGAAAACAGCACCTCCAGAAGCAAGCAAACTGTAACACACTGTAATTCATAAAAATGCAGAACTGCCAGACCAGAGTTTTGGCTCTTCTTTTGCATATCTATCCCTAGTATTTTGCATCCAAATTAGAAAGGGCCAGTCCCCAGGAGGCTAGGCCAAAGTGACATTTCCTCCAGCCAGAAGGCTGAAGACAATTCACAATTATAATAAACCTTTAATTCTTTTGGGGGGCATCTATTCACAACTACCACAATGCTGCTTTTCAAAGATCTGTTTATTCAGCAGCCTCCACCTACCACCCCACTTTTAGGAAAACCCTCTGGTGAAATTTATAATGAGATCCCTCATGGTGAAATTGGTTTTCCTCATCTGTATTGCATGCTCTCATGGTGAAGTAACCCTTCATGGAACCATAATCCAAATGTAGGTCCTTGTTACTACTGTGGGGATAAGGGCACCATGCACACCAATGATTTTACAGTGTTCAGAGGGTTTTTCCTACATTAGTTCAAACAATATACTCCACAGCTATGAGCAGGAAGCTAGACAAGTATGACTTTTTCCTTATGAAGGGAAACAGGAAACTCTGTGCAAGATCACATGTATGATAAAATGGTAGAACAGAACAAGGGCCCAATGCATGCAGCTGCACCATCTAATATTGTACTATGATTCTGACCATGAAGGTCACAATCTGTAATGACCCTGCAGTGCATATTCAACAGAAATGAGAAGATAGAAGGCAATGGACCTGGGAAAAAAATCCAAAATCTAGTTGGGATGCCTTCCTGTTAAGCAACTAAGGGAGAGATGGGAACAGAGCCCCTGATTTATAATCTCTGTCATCACAAAACATACAGCTCTTATTTCAAAGGGAATGAGACCATTTATTTTGGAGCCAAATTTGAATGAACAAAGCAAGGGAACAAAGATTTAGGTTACCCCAAATTCTATGTTCCAACATATTAACTCTTTCATGAAGGTTTTATGGTGGTGGAACAGAAGAAGGTCTAAACCAAGGCACTTTTCCAAATACATCAGTGGAGACATCAGGTAGATGTGTTATAGCCAAGTGGGGAAATCTCTTTAGATGTTATCTGCTGTATTCTTTGCCTTGGCATTGGTGGAAACTGGCGGTCTATTAGTCCATTCTAAAAAGGTTTCATCTGGTTACCTGATAGTCACAAGACATTGGGCCAAGCATGGAGGTGGACAATAAATGGCTACTTAGGGGCTAAACGATAGCCCAAGATAATTTGGTTCTGAATTGCAGCATCCCAACTCTCCTCAATCACAGCAGTTCTATCCATCTGTCAGCCTTGAAGAATGTCTGAAGTAGGTGCAGCTGATTCTTGGGAATGTAGTTCACTTCTTCTTTATCAAACTTTCCAGGGAGAGGAGCTTGAATAATGAATCACAAATGTTCTTTTGGAAAATTAGCTGGTGGCTAAGGCCAGATGAAACATTGTCCACCCAGGAAAGCGATGCAAAGACATCCAGTGTCTAAGTCCCAATCCATTGACCTTACTGCCACTTCTATGCCCAGGCAGGTAGTTGGAGGTATCTGGGGGAGTACCCATCTCCTCTCTAAGACCTCCCCAACCTTATTAAATACCAGAGAGGTTGAAGGCTTGGACCTTACCACACAGTAACTGTGAACAGATTAGACAGGGCAAACAGTGAGATGGAAAACATGTTTCTTTACTTTTCTTTCTCAAGCCAATACTGAGTCAGATCCTCAAGCCAAAGAGTCTGGTATGCTACTTAGCCAGCATGTGACTTTCTGTAGTTTGTTGGCTGTGTTGTGAAATCCAGCTAAGACCTGGCCACATGGAATTATTTCTGTTATTTTCCAAACTTCAGTTTTGTTTCTGCATATAATTATTCACAAAGTCCAGAAAGAGCCTTATGACTCCAATAAATTGTATTTTTTATTTCCATTTGTCCTGGAGTTTGGCTGGACCATCTGAGAGGTAGATACCCAGACAGAGTTAGATATGGGAGAGATGTTGATAAGGGAGCATAATGCCTGTGAAGTAAAAAGCAGAGAGGATGCAGAGGGCACCAAGGAAAGCCTTCTAGCATGATGCAGATAACAGCTGTGAAAGAGGAAGGGAAGAAGAGAGAACTGGAGTCAGGGAAGCAAGGGTAGTAAGTGTACAAGGATTGTAAGGGCAGTGAGGCAGTAAGGACCCTTAACCAGTACAGCTCCAAAAGAAGTATCCTGCATTCGTCAACCCTCATACCACTGTGTTCTGTCATCAGTCGGGGATGTCTGAGTGGTACCTAGTCTCAGCTTGAATACTGAGTCAGATCCTCAAGAGTCCCATGGCCAGAAATCAGCAGTGGTTTCTCTCTTAAAGGATCTAAATTATAGACGCACACATGAGCCATAGCTGGGCAAAGGGAAAACCAAGCATGCACCAATAGAGGTGAGTGTGTAGCTCTAGCCAAAGAATGTAGTGAGTCCCTCTGTCAAGAGTACAGATGTGGATTAACCCATGCATCCATGCACCATCAGTCCATCATGTCTCTACTGTTTGAGATGATAAATTGAAAGACAGCTATACTCACACCACACCAGCAATGCTTTGATACGGATTATTGATAATTAATATTTGTACGCGACAGGGAGAGAGAGTTTTGGAATCCCCTTCCCCCCTGTAATCGAGTTCGTGTCCTCTAATGCCAAAGAATTGTACACAGGGACAGAATTAAATTTTAATTACACATTTATTCTAATTTAGTAAATTTGGAAAAGGGGAGTTGGATGGGAAATTCTCCCAGTCACCATGTGAGAAATTAGAGTTCTCCAGCCACCAGTGTGGGGAAAACACATGTCAGAGAGTTTAACAGAGCTTATATTATTTAGCTAAATAAGCAGTCAAAGAAAAGATAACAGAAAGCTCCCATTATGAGAAGGAGAGGGTTATGAGGAAAAAGGTCTAGAACCTCCCCCCCCCCCCCAGCCATTAGCTGGGGTGGGGGAAAACCTTACCATCCTGAGGCCTGGGTCAGCAGTCCCCTCTATTCCATTGCCACTGGAAGAAGAAAGAGGAATGGCTTCCTCTAGGAAAGAGAATTTAAGTTTTTCCAAGGTGAGTCAGAGAGACAGCTGATTGGTTCATATTTGACCAATCAGTTTTAGCACCTAGGTTGTAGCTCTAACTAGACACCTCCCACT